>JANFAB010000213.1:0-68418 GCA_024613165.1 Pisolithus albus | reverse complement strand
CGTGTCACAAGATACAAGTAAGCAGTTTGGTGGTGCAGCGGTGTCATTACTGACTGCATTTACTAATGATTGCAGTGAGGGTGGTGGCTCGTCAATCAAGCTAAACAGAATTGCAAATGGAGATGCGCGGCACATGTTATTTACCGCAAACGACAATGCCACGGAATTACGGTGAGCTATTATTCAATGTACCCATGAAAATGTGCACTTACGTTGATGCAAGTGATTGGCTGGAGAAGTTAAGGGTCGCGGAAACAACCTATCAAACTGCTTCAGCTGAACGCAAGCGACTGGCGGACATGTACAATGTGATCACACAAGAAAGCAGAGCATTAGACGTAAGTCGGTAGGAGTTCACTTTATGTGCAGCTTTATCGAACATTCCTCCAGCAAAGGGAGCGTGAGGCATTGGCGAATCTGCGAAAGTTCAAGGCTACGCATTCACAACTTCAGGACGAAGCCAATGAAGAGATGCCTGCTGGCGTTGCTCACCTCCAGACAGCCAAAGAAGTTCGTTTTGTTCATTTTCCGTATCTCGCCTATCTTAAATGTTCCTGTTGTTTTTCAGGAAGCAGAAGAGGAGAAGAAGCTGGTTCTTCAGCAATTCGAGGACCTGGCTTTTCGAAAGACAGCGATCAATGAGGCACAGAATGGGTTATTGACGGAATTGAACCAGGTCAAGAAACAGATTCGGACCTTTGAGGAAACTCGGGGGCTGATTACGGTGTGGATTTTTCCCTTGTCTGATACTGTGTATTATCTAAATGGCGCACCGTGCAGGCAAAGGTGGAAGAAGCCGTTACTCGTCGGTTGGATGCGCAAAAGAACCGGAACCACTATACGAAGAAGTTAGAAGACGAGCAGCGAACTGTCAACGATCTGGAGGCAGTCGCAGACACCCTGCAACAGGAGTTCACGGTATGATTGAGAGCCATAGGTTTTAGTCCTTCTCGTTGCTCATATGTTCGACAGGACTGGACTGCGCGAGCCCGAGAGTACTGCGACCCCGTTGAAAACCCTCGCAAAGTGGCTGTGGTACAGCGGCAACTTGAGTCTGTGCAAACCGCTCTCAAGGAGCGTGAACGCAAGTGAGTGTGCACGTTTGTTGACAGCGTTCCATTCATAACTTACTTTTATGTAGGCAGGGGGCGAGCGTCGAACAGATGACAATCGAAGTGAATAAAGCCAAGGCGGATCTCGATAGCGTAGAACATGACCTCCGTACCTGCGCTGTACTCAACAACGTGAGTAACTGCGTCCGGTTTTCGTCCTTCGCGTTGTCAATGATGCTTTGCAGAATCTAAAGAAGTCTCTTGTCATGAGGTTTGGCAAGTGGCACGAGTTCCGACGACACATTGCTCTCCGGTGCAAACTCGTTTTCCAATACCACCTGTCCAACCGGGGTTACTATGGCAAGGTTTTGTTCGACCATGAGAACCAGACGCTGCAGCTCAAGGTGAGGCAGTAACCCCTATCTTGAATGGCCTACTAAGATTTATCTCGAGGTCCAAACCGATGACCAAGCTGCAACTCAAGGACGAGACAAGGATCCCCGATCACTCAGTGGTGGCGAAAAATCTTTTTCCACAATCTGCTTGTTATTGTCTCTATGGGACTCCATCGGTTGTCCGCTTCGCTGTCTTGGTGAATGGCTTAACTCCATACATGAAGTGTAAATTCCGCTAACTCGAAGTTCCCCAGATGAATTTGATGTATACATGGATGCAGTTAACCGTCGCATCAGTATGCGCATGATGGTACGTCCTGTTTACTGGCAGCCCTGGCCCATAACAAATTCCCCTAGATCGACACCGCGAATTCTTCGGACAAGAAGCAGTATATCCTGATCACACCACAAGAAATGCCGTCTTCGGCTCTCGGTCCCACCGTGCGCGTGCATAGAATGAGTGACCCCGAGCGTGGACAGGGGATTCTGGCATTCGGGAATGCTTCAACGTAGCGCGGCATGTGCCCCACGTTATGTGTTTATTCGTATAATATTCGATCCTACCGGGCACACTATTGGTCAGGTACCCGTTCTATGCTACATCTCATCCTTACACCCTACTTAGAGCTCGTGCGTGATCTTGGCCCTGTAAGCACGTAATTGAAATGCTTCGTTAAATGAATTCTCTTTCTCTCATAGCTGGTCTTCCGGTGTAATGGACCCTTGTGCGCGCCCGTTTGCTTGTGTGTTTAATACAATGCGCCTTCACCAAATTGTTCCACTCCCTCTCTCTGACGTTTCCTGCCCGGTTGGCCGTCATGGTGGGCTTCCTCGCTCGACATACCCTGCACCGGGACCCCCAAACCATGGTAAACGTCCTGGGAAGTCGCACCAGTAAGCGTGCTTGATGCAGGAGGGTGCTGCACGGTGGGGTCGTCCGCAGACGCGTCGGGGTCAAAGACCGTGTCTACCGTCACACTTGCAGGTACGGGTTGGCTACCTGTGCGTGGTCACGCCAGGTACATAAAAATGAGGATCAGGTTTGTCAATGCCATCACATGGACACTTACCCACTGGTCTGCCATCGACGACACCCTCGTTAAACCCGGACGATTTGTCCGTAAAGTCTGTCGCTCGGAGAGTGTCTTTTCCTTCCAATGAATGGCGTTGTTTCGTCTGTACGTCGGTCATGATACTGTTGCTGAGTATATAGTAAACACCAGTACTGGCTCTGAATCGGAAGGTTTAGTACAGTAACTTCTGCTCTGAACGACAACCTTTATATACCCTCGCTATTGGAGGGAGTGGAAAGATGATGTCATGGGGTGATGTAATCCTAATAGGCAGGAGGACTCCATTAGAGACTGTTCGAAGGCATGTCTGGGTACATCTGCTCAATGTGGCATGAGTCGAACGTGGAAATTATACCTCACCAGACGGCTCAAATTGGGTACACCAGGATAGTCCTGTAGGTCAATACACCAGCACTTCTCAACTTGGTGGCCAAGAAGCGGCTAACGGGTTGACGGTTGTAGGTTGGGAGGGAGATGCGAGGCAGTGATCCTCAATCCACAGGCATGCACATACGGCCTGACCCGTCCATCGTGCATTGCTTGTCTCAATCGCATGAGAGTGCATTTTGAGAGCCCCCCTAATAGGTAGTTGTCAGTGTCATCTAAATATTTATTTATTACAAATAGTCTTTCCTGTCAGTCGTTGATGTTCACCGACATCCTACGCGTCCCGCCCGTGTCGGAGAGACTCCCGCTGAACGCCTACACGCTATCTGCATACGTGTTACCTCCGTGCTTATCCTACTATGTCGTCGCACTGCTGGTCATGCTTCCCGGGACGCGTATGCTGCGTATATTATTGTGGCCGCTAATTGCTCTTTCGGCTGTTCGCGCTGCGGTGTCTGTCGATTTTTCAGGTGGAGACCCTATACTGGTTCATTTGAATATAGATTTTGCGGTGCGTCCCATTCCCGTTATCCGAACCTGTCTCGTTGATTTAATGTATATAGCTTATCATGTTCTGCTTCGTCATCCGCACACTTGAGTGGACGTTTTTAAGGGACCCACTCAAACGATACGTCAGACCCACCGGTTCCTCTCCCTCTATCCTCGTGGATGCACTGGATCTCTCCACTAATATTCGTGGCGTCGGTTGGAACTGGTCCAAATCCCTTCGTTTTCCTGTGAACACGCGTCCCACTTCGTGCATATGGTTCACCACATATGTCCTCCTCTCGGCTTTGTTCCACAGCTTTGTATGTGACACATTCCATGTAGCCGCACGAGCATTTTCACCAGAGACATTCACCATTCCAAGCGGAGATACGATCTTTGATCCCACACTTCCCCCGTTGACCAGATACGTCCGATCCAGTGCTATCACGATCTCTATGGCCCTTACCATCTATGCCGCTTTGCAAATGATGTACGACATTGCTACACTCTTCGGTGTCACCGTGTTCCAGCAAGACCCAGCACAGTGGCCCCCCGTGTTCGACGAACCATGGAGAGCAGGATTCGTTGCGCGATTTCTGGGGTTATAGATGGCATCAATTGTTCAGGCGGACTTTCGTCATACTCGGAGGGTGGCCTTTGGGGTACGTATTTGGACGTGCAGGATACGTGCTGGGATCGTTTCTCGGATCGGGGATCTTCCATAATATCGTGTTACTGATGCTCAATCGGAGCGTGGAGTGGTGGTGTATGCTTCTCTCGTTCGAAATGATGGCCACTGGCATCATTCTCGAGAGCGTCTTCACGTGGATGACCGGAAGGCAAGTGGGTGGGCGGACTGGGAGATTGTGGACGATGGCTTGGTTGTTGGTATGGGGGAACATCATGGTGGATGGTTTTGGAAGAGCAGGGATGTTTGCGTCGGCCAACGTGTTTGATACTGCCTCCCCAGCGAAGGGCATCGTAGAGCCTTTCGTGGCGGCGTTCGATGGGTGGTTGAGGACGATACGCGTCTGATAGACTAGTCGTTTCCCGGCGACCGTCCGAGTCGAGCTGGCAGGGCGTTTAGGGTGATTGTCCCCATGCAATACTACTCTAATGAGTCTCGTCAATATTCCCCCGTGTTGGACTGTTAGGCGGTGACATAGTGAAATTGATCGCGAAGGTCACTGTTTGCAAGACCTTGATTTTCATGACAGTCTGGCAAGGCGACAAGTGTTCCAGGATCAAAGGGATAACTCAGCAGATAAAATCAAAGGTTGGATTGGAATAATTCGGTGCTATCAAACTACAATCAGTTGCTTGTAGTTATGATGATGCCACTTCGGTTTCGACTCGATTCTACACTTCATTTTGTTTCACACCATCGAATTGTTCGGAACTGGCGAAGCATTCGAATCGAAGAGAACTTACTTCGAGTTGAGCTGGGTTCAACGGCAACACTACATACTGAAAAACTAAATACTTGAGGCTCCATCTGGGTGGGTCGATGGTGCGTCGTCCCACGCAAGTTGTAGCCAGTTACGCCCGAAGCCGTCAGCTACGGCACGGAAACCATCCTCGCGAACCTCTGAGAGGAACAGTTCATGTTGGTCGGCAAGTCGTGCGTTGTTCTGACGAATTTCTCGAATGACGCCATGTTGATGTTCGCACAGTGGGCACGTCGTGTCGTCATCAAGGAGACATCTGCAGAATTTCAGTCGCGTTCAGAACATAGTGGCAGACAAGAAGATGCGACGGCAAACAACAGAGGCAGGCAGAAGGATAGGAGAAGTTACGTACCGCTGGTGGTAACTGTGGTTACACATGAAATGTATACTTGGTAAATCGAGCTGGCCATCACATTGCGAGCACCGAGTCACATGGAACACCTTTGGATGCTCAGTGTCTGTAAGCTCCTCGATTTGTTTGAGTTTGGCTTCTGTCTCCGACCGATAGGATGATATAAGTTGATAATCCTGACATACGACGTACCATGTGTCAACGTGTCGCAAATAACATTGGTACGAAGTCTTACGGTCGTAATCTCTTCTTGCCCTTCTGTGATCCGCCGCATAAGCCAACCTTTGACAAGCCCCACGCTTGCAACGTTATTCCGCGAAAGAACCTGGACAACACTCATAGGAGTCATGATATGCTCGCTTTCAACAAGTTCCAGGATTTCCTGCAAGTCTGCTTGGTGCGCGGAGACTAATTCGGGAGTGGATGTAAGGAAGCGTAGTACGAGTGGATAGAGGTGCGGGCGGCCAGGACCGTATTGACGCAGGGCTGCGATGACTTGGGCTGACGGCGATGACAGAATCTCCGCACCAGTGTGGCTTGAGTCACCGAATTCCACGACTGCCCGGATGCCGGAATTATGCTGGTCCATCCAGAACCGCAGTACGTCCTCGTACATGCCCAATTTCTCCCATAAAAGCACGAGACCTGGTGCATACGAATAGCTGGAACACAGGATCAGTGCATGAGTAACATCGTACGGCAGATGTGAACTGCGAAGCAGCCGTAAAGCCTTCGCTTTCTCCTTGTCTCCCTCGCTTTGACTCTCTGTGAGGTAGAGCTCAAGTAAGGTGTTCCATGCAGCAGCTTGGTCTCTTCTCTCAGATTCGTCGTCTTCGGAGCCTGGAAACTCTACTGCTACGGCCCCTTCTAAGCTTTGTCCCCATCGACGGAACGCAACTGTCTCCAAGAACCTGACGAAATACGTCCTGTATGATCCACGAAGTGCGCAAAGAACAGAATTGGTGAGGGACGTCGTGGTACTTGGGTCCCGTCTTTTAAGTGGGAGGGTCCGGCTGAAGCAGACGTTACCTGCAGATGACCACTAGTCCCGGCACCCTTGTCTTCCTCCGTGCTACCTTCACCAATCTCCTTTGCAACTCCCGGTGGCTTCGCAACTAGGGCCTCATCTCCCGCAGAAAGTGTCGGTGGCACCGCAGGTGCGCGGGATAAGGCCAGATACGAAAGATAACCTGGCACCTTCGCATGGGTTCTAGGTATATGCTCAGGCGGTGACGACTCTGGGAGAGGTCCTGCTATGGTGCAGAGGTCGATCAGCAACTGCGTCGTCTCTTCAGGGAGGTGGTCGAGGAGTGCTCTGCCATAGTGTGTAAGAGCAGATTCCGCCTGTGAAAGGCGAATACGTTGTCAGTGTGACAGGACAAAACCGACTACATTGACCAGAGCAACGAAAACCCAACCACTTACACAGTCACCTCCAACCTCTCGTAAATAGGAAACTGCCGCGCTGTACCCATTGATTTCCATCTTTCTCTCGTCACTCTTTCGTTCTTCGTGCCAGGGCTTCTTCTTGTACCCCCCAACGTCAGCTCCACGCTGCTGTCACCCACGTCTTCCACCAACACTCTCAAATAATCATCATGTCTACCCCAGCGGCGAGCCAAATACGCGGCGTGCGCAAAAAAACCTGCCTGGCGACACACCCTGATAGCAGTGTCGAGCTCGAATGGCGGTTCCTTGCTGAGACCATCGCCAGGAGCCATGTCTTCTACCCTACCTGCTGACCCCGGACCCTCTCCACGGAATACCCTACCCTCACTTCGTACGAAAGAGTCGAGACGTGCAACATCGCCCGCTTTTGCGTATGCATTGAGTAACAACGTAGTGTGTTCTGCATGTGCGAGCCCTCGAGCGTGCAGCTCTTGAAGGTAAGTCATAAGAAGGGGAGTTAAGCGCGCCGTAAGAAACTGAAAGTTATTAGTTCCTGTTTGATGGAAAGATCGCCCAGGGGTCTCCTATGCCTGGGGATGGCGCAAGTTCCAGAGGGGTAGTAGCTCACCTTCCGAATGACATAACTCGCCTGAACGCCTCCAATTGTATTTATATACTCACGCATCGCACCTTCAAAGTCGCCTCGTGAGTACAAGTGATCCCCATGGTGCCGGTGTACGTCCGTGGTGTCTAGCCCCTGAGTTTGGGCAACCGAGAGCGCGAGAGAGTACAGGTTCTTCGCGTATAACAACGATAATTTGTCCGGAGTAGGCTTCTCGATGAGGCGCGTAAGCTGAATGGCGTATCGGTCAGGAGGACATGCCAGTGACCAGACGACGAGTTCAGTAAAACCATTATACGGACATAAATAACACCAACCTTTCCATCATTCCGACCACGTAAACATGGCCCCATGCAGATATAGCATCACGCACACCACCTTCGAAGTTTCCCGAATATGCAACCAACTTGTTCTCCATGTCAACCAGAACCACGCGGGCCACTTCGCTGGTAGAAGAGCTTGCGACCCCGACTCCAGCGGGCACACCGGTCGAGGCTGAAGGAACCACACCAGCTCCACCTGCACCAAACTTGCGCTGATTACTAACGGGAGTAGTTGTAGTGGTCGCTGTCGGGGGGAACGGTGAAGGGAGCACTACCACGACGTAGTTGAGATGCGCGTGCAAAGACTTTTTCTCGCCTACTCGTCCCAATCAGAATTTACGACCCGTGGCTAGCACGCAATTACCTTCCAGCGCGTACGACCCGATACGACCGCCAACGGCGCAAGCATACAACGCTTCTTCCCTTCCGAGAGCCACCCAACGACCCTTCCAATCGACACACGCACATTGTAAACCCGCACCGATTTCATCAACCAGAACTGAAGACGGGGAAGAAACTTTTGGGATGAGAGGGTAAGAGTAAGTCGAAGAGGTAGTGATTATAAGTAAATTGAGGATGTGATTAGTATGATCATTTGCATCTTGTGAAAGCGAGCCGTCAGCGGGTGAGAGGGAAGTAGGGTTAGATGTCGTGAATCCAAGGAAGGTGACGGGTTCAGTTGGAATTTCGTGTATGACGCGGGGTTTGGGTAGAGTGGTAAGAGAACCCGACGCGGATGCAAGGGATTGGTCGAGATGGCGGTAGAGTAAGACTGTTCCGTCTGCAAGGCCAATGGCAAGGAAAGCAATGTCCTGACGTGAGCGCGACTGCAAGACACCTAACTGAATTAATTACGCATACAACGCGGGCAGACGACGTGAACGCACAGGATGAGGCTTTCCACTAGGTTGAACTTTGGCTGATCGGAGAAGGGATGGCCCATTGGTGCGTTTGTCCACTTTGGCAAGGTTCCATATCTTCATGATGGCAGAGCGTACATTGTCCTCTTCCTGACCCGCGTGTCAGTGACAATTTTTGAATCGGGTGACTCTGGAGGTGCATACACCAATGGTTATTAACGTGCCTTGCCTCTCAATCATGTGAGTGACCCTTCCGCCGACGTGTGCAACCCAACTAGCGACAGAAACAAAACTCTGGTTGAGAATATGAATGCTGCCGTGTATGTCGGCGACCACAAGTCCCGCAACCGAGGATGTCATCGCCGAGATTTCTGGTGCATTCTAAGGTGGCACGTAAACACGGATGTGTATTTCCGCTGGTGATATGACACACCTTGAATATTTCCGGACAGCTCTCAGAGTCGTGGATATCTTTGACCGTCTCAACGTCAAAGAATGTGAATTGGCGGTGCTGGATATGGGGGTTAAATATGGCACGGTCGCATAGGGTAAATGACCACTATACTGTTGTGGACGAAGTAGACGCCATCCCGTGTTGGACGAGGCCTGTTTCAATGCCGGTCAGTTGTTCGCGGTACCCAAGGTCGGTATGAGTTTGACTTTGTTTGGCCATCTACACCGATAGGGGCTCTCGGATGAAAATCCTAATACAAATAACAATTATTTCATCAAGTCAAGAGCTGGCTTGTGAGGCTGTTACTACCATTATTGTGTCCGTCTGGAAAACTCTGTACATCTACAAAAGTAGCAGAGACTACATACGTGGGCAGTCGCAGACTACCATTCCGCCACAGAAAAAGATAACTAGACCGATACACAACACTCGCAAGGTCTGAGCTGCTGTTGACATCGTAGTTTCTAACTGAAACAGATATCCGTCGGTACGCAGTAAAACCCTGCGACCGTAGTTATTTTGCGAATCTCACCCGAGTCTACCATTCTTGTAAAGGAACTGTAGAAGAAACTGATTATCGACGTCCCGCGTTGGGTTCAATCCCGTATATTTTCAGTCCTTTCTGTAAACAAGATAAATCAACGTGTCACATGCAATGCGATGAAAGGCGAACCTTTCCTGCCCATCCATTCCCGCTAACGCGACTGCAACCCCACAGTTTCACTTCTTCCAATTTGGGCAGCGCAGAAACGATTTCTTTCATGACAAAGTCATCCACCTCACGGCACCAACTGAGGTCCAAACGTCTGAGCCCAACTGCGCATTTTAATAACACGAGCGCATCAGCTGAAAGGGAACGAAGGCCGTTGAGGTTGAGGTAAGTAAGCGATCGCCCAGAATGCTCAAGTAACGCAGTAAGAGTGGCATCAGAAAGGACATCGTCACGCGCTAACGAAAGAACGTGGAGAGGAGGGTTCAGGTTGTTTGCATCCTCGACGCGCGAGGCGTCATCCGTAGTGTCCATGGTATCTTCAACCGACTCTTGCTCATTCGTGTTGTTCGCCCAGTGGCTAAAGAAATCGGCGACGTCTTCGTCTGCTAAGCTGTCACAGCCTTCCATAATCAATTCTGATAAAACACGCGCGTGGTCGCCAAGTCCGTGTCTTAATGCCTGAGCAGTGAAGCCGGTATGCCACGAAGGGTTGAAAGTCTCGAGTGTGCTACCATGTCGCTTCAGTACCTCGAGCCAGCCATCTTCGTCGATTCCAATTCCCGGATTCGCAAGGTCTAACACCCTCAGAGGAGGAAGTGCACAGAGAGGTTCTACGAATTCATCATCGAGCAACCCAACTTCACGAAGCTGCAATTCTTCGAGCTTGGTACAACTCTCAGCAAGCTGTTCGGCACAACACGAGTCGAAGCGAGGGCTTTGCGTAATGCGGAACGAGCGAAGATTAGGCTTGGAAAGAAAGAATTCAATCCAGGCTTCCACGCGAACTAAGAAAGGTCCAAGAAGAGTGATGGAAGTTAGGTGAGGAAGTGATCTGGCAAAACACTCCAGCACTGGTGATGTAAGGCGACCACAGAAGTCCAAGTGGAGATGTGTCAAATTGGGGTTGAGACTGGCGAGAGTTGTAAAAGCCGGGGGTGTGAGGTCTAGGGAAGGATCAGAGGAGGGATTACGCTGTAAATGGTGCAGGCTTACGGGTAGCATCATAGAACCGCAAAGCCTTGTTTCGCACGTCATAGAACAGATGAGCATTCTGGGAATTCCTAAACCGATACGAAATAACCTCAGACGTCATTACTAACGCGGAAGAGTTGACTCACAAGCTTCGGTTCTTCGCTAACGCTTTGGCAATCTCATCCATGTTAACTGATCCAATATTTCCTAGTGCCTCTATATCATCAATATGTTTGCTGACAAGCTAGCGTCATCAACGAGGTCGCACTTCTTAAGCAAGGAGCCACAGATAAAAGAACAACGATACTAACCTCGATGCAAAGGGAAACCAAGGTCGGTAAACGGCGTTCTTCGAAATTGACGACGTCACGTTTGTCCGTGTTTAACTTGCGCTTTCTGGGTGCGACAGGTTTTTTGAACGGGTCGATACCTGCAGCCTTCACACAGTCGTGGCAGAGATATCCAGGTGGCGGGTCGGCAGCCATGGTATACCTGGTCTAACGCCGTGGTCGGCTTCTCCCGTAAATGCAACGGCAAGAACATATGGGACTGACAACTGTGAACTGCTTTTCGCATTTGGCACAGTTCTCGAAACTGCCAACAGGCGGTTTTGGATTGCTGGTTGCGCCCATACTTCTCATTCCTCTTGACAGTGCTGTATACTCGTCTTCCGATGAGCTCTGATAACATCCATCCTCTTTCGCTTTCTTTCTCGCTTTTGCTTTTGCTGCGGCAGTTGCTTTCCGCTTGCTAGTTCGAGTCTTTTTGTTAGGTGATCGTTCCTCAGGCTCGTCAAGTTGATCGGACGCGTAATCAGAGACCTGACAATGCGGGTGCTCAGTACAGTATGCGAGAGTAACAACGAAGCTCACCGGTAATCGAGACTCTTCCTGTGCACCAGGAGTGGCGTCTGGCGCAACTCGTTCTGATTGGCTGCCGTTGTCAGCAGAGGAGCCTACCCCATTGCTAGTACTTGGACCCGCAACCGGCTGTTGCCCGTTAGATGGGCCCTGGTTTCGTGTGGCGACACGCCGTGCTATGAGGTCAGGGTTGATGCCGGATTCCTGGGTTATAAACTCGGTGAGAAGGGTTTAACAGCGATGCACAGTAGGTTTGTGTTACCCTTAGAAATTCAGTAAGGGCAGATGTCGGACCCCGTACGTTGTTGTTGCGTCTCCTACTCATCCCTCGCTTTTTGGAGACTTGGACACGAACGCACGCGTCGCACAAATGAGCGCGGCTCAAAGCCGAATTGTCACGTGACCTACTTTGTGGCGTCTGCTTGGGACAGAGCAGCTTGACAGCCCCTGGGCCGGGATTCCATCATGACCAAGTCAGTGCTAATCGAACTGTTTGTCTCGTTGGCACCCAGAACAACTGCTGTGGTTTTCGGTGAGGTTGCCACCCTGAGAAAATTACGTTAAGTAAAAAACACACTCCAACTTCGGTTGACTATAACTTCTCACCACTCACCTGGAGTTTGACGAAAACGACAACTCGGACGTTCCGGGAGAATCCTTTCCGGCCTGACTGAAGACAAAGATCCAAGTTTTAAAATCTCGGGATTTTGGGGCATTCAGTTCTGCGGCAAGTACCCCCTTCTGTTGGCTGATTCAATGCTCACAATGGTGCTATAGCCATGCCCCAAGGCCACCAAACAACTCCTGAAATACAGTGGGCGATCGTGCGGCTTTCAAAATATCTAGATCATGAACGAATTGCGACGTGTCTCAACCTCCCCACTCGCTCCGTCCGGCGTGTCCTTGCTCACTTTCAGACGTATGGGACCATCCCCAATCCATATGATGGTACTGTTGAGAAGATGAGTGTCGGAAAATGCCACCTTCGTGATGTCGATGTCGAGGTATGTAATAAATACCCACGTATACCGTGACTTGTAACTTATCCATTTGTCGTCGCAGTTTCTTCTAGGTACCGTGCCAAATTCACCCGATCCATACTTGGACGAATTCCAGGAAATGCTGGAAGCATCTTGTGGTATTCATGTTTCACGTGACAACCTGTGGAGGACGCTTTCCAGAGCTGGCTTTACGATGAAGAAGGTGAATTCTGACTCGTATATTACCATTGTGACACTCATCTCTTCTTAGATCACACGTGTTTCAGTAGAACGCGCGGCAGTAAAACGCACTGAATACCTTGCTCGCATCGGAGTATACAGAGCAGAGCAACTTGTCTTC
Source organism: Pisolithus albus (assembly GCA_024613165.1). Taxonomy (NCBI): domain Eukaryota; kingdom Fungi; phylum Basidiomycota; class Agaricomycetes; order Boletales; family Pisolithaceae; genus Pisolithus; species Pisolithus albus. The sequence goes on along the minus strand of JANFAB010000213.1, from coordinate 55,689 downwards.
GTTGATGAAAGCTCTCTCGATCGTCGAGTAAGCTATTGCGGCCGTGCCTGGTCGATCAGAGGAGCCAAGGCACAACGGAAGGCCTTTTTTGTACGTGGTCGGCGGTAGGTAAATTATCGTCTTGTCTTGATCACACTAAATGCAGTAAAGTTATTCGGTTCTCCCTGCACTCTCCCTTCAAGAGGGTATCCTACACTGCGACGTAGTAGAAGGCTCATTCTGTGATGAGTCCTTCACGCAATTCATCAGGAAACTCCTCAACAACATGCGACCCTTTCCCGCTCCCAACTCCGTTATTGTGATGGACAACTGTCCAATTCACAAGCACCCCAATATCCGGGAACTCATCGAATCTAGGTAATTTGCTATCATTACTTGACTCTTGTGTGTTAAATGCTGTCTAGGGGGATGCGATGTGAATTTTTACCGCCGTATTCTCCCGACCTCAACCCAATCGAGCTTGCCGTTTCAGCCATGAAATACAACCTTCGTTGCAATGGAGACTATGCGCGACTGGCCACGACGCGGTTGACGGGGCAAGATGTTTATATCGCATTACTTAAGGCACTTTGTATGATTCCTCTTGAGGACATATTCGGTTGGTTTTCGCACTGCGGCTATGTATGATAGCCCCTCTATAGTACTCTGTTACTCTTTGCCTGAAATACCGTTGCCGTGTTCTATGAAAAAATGCCTTAGATACTATGCACAAGTAAGTCGTAAGGTCATGATGTACAGGCAGTGGCAGAAGCACCTGTCTCGACACCGAAAAAGCAGCTTCTCTTGTGTCTGGGGAGGTCTGTCAGTGAAAAATCCTTCCGGTACAGACAGATGACGCTTTGAACCATCTGGAGGATTAGGTACGGACACGTGATTTGTCCAGGTTCCGTACATCAAGAAGTTCCCCAAGGCTCGAGAGGACTTCACAGAGTCTGGATTTCGTACAGAGAAGTGCGTGGATATATGTGACTGTCGGTTTTGGTTCGGGAATATGGTCAGCTGCATTCAGATTACAGGCAGACCATCCTAATTATCGTACTGACAGAATAGGCTCGTTTCCGCAGTGAGTAATTCACATCCGACTGTCCAGCAGGGACTGTATCACAATAACATATACTTTTCTGATGAACTTCGGCAGTGTATGTACCTCTTCTACAAGTATGTACCGTGGACGCGGCTGAAATTCTCAAGATGACCATTCATTCGCGGAGGACTACATATCCACAGATCTCTCCTCATTTATGGTCGGGTTTGTAGGATACAACCTCTGTCCTAATCCTATACCTTACAGAGCCGAGTCTACATCCATGCGCAGGTTATATTGACGCCGCGGATGACGTTGCGCATGTGTATCGAAGGTATAGTGTCACGGGCATACTCAGTCCACGAGCTTTTTGCCCTCATCTCTGAACCGCTTGAGTTCGCTCTGCCACGGTTGCCAAGCCTCACCGTACTTCCGGATAAGACCTGCCAACTCCTCCCTTTGTTCCCTCTGCGCAGCTTGAGCAATGAGACTGAATCAGTGAATTGGGACGTACCAAATTCCACGGTTCCTGGCCGGCATAAACGTCCGTAAACAGATCCCTCAGATCACTCTGCTTCAGGCTTTCTGCCCTCCTGAGGGCAGTTAACACGTCCTTCTTCAGCCGCGACTTGAGAGCATCTTCCTCCTGATCATTCCACCAGCCCCTCGACTCCATAAACAGTCTGAACCGCGTAACTGGGTTATCGATCTTCTTCTTGTTTTCAACTTCTTGTCTCCCGCGATATGCAAAGGAATCATCGGACGTCGAGTGGTGCCCAACGCGATAGGTCATTGCCTCCACCAAGACAGCCCGACCGCTCGCTAGACATCGCCTCCTTGCCTCTTTCACGGCATTCATGACCGCCAATATGTCGTTCCCATCTACGCGGACCGTGTCTACTCCGTATCCAGGCCCCCGTGCGGCGATACCGTCACCAGCGTATTGCTCATGTGCGGGCGTGGAGATGGCGAATCCATTGTTACGGGCCAGAAAGATTGTAGGACAAGATATCGTCGACGCCAAGAGCATTCCCGCATGGAAATCTCCTTCGGAGGCTGCGCCTTCTCCGAAGTAAACACATGCGACGTTCTTATGCCTACGTGCGGGATCCCGTCGGAGCGCATAGCCTACGCCTGCGGCTTGCGGGATCTGAGTTGCTAGCGGTGATGAGATCGTGTGAAAGTGGAGTTCCGGTGATCCGAAGTGCTACGAAGAGGCTAATGTTTGTGTTAAATGATGTGATGGTATGCAACGTACCATTGGCATTTGACGGCCTTTGCCGGACTTATCTTCAAGATTGCCAAAGCACTGTGCCATGATTGCGTCAATCCCGAAGCCTCGCCACAGTAGGACGCCCATTTCGCGGTACTGTCCTATCCCCAGTTTGAGGTTCCCGTGAAAGGGCGAGGCAAACATGTGTGCTCACCTAAAACCCTGCCGAACCGTCACATTCATACTCGAGATCCAAAGAAGTAAAGAACTTACTCGTCGTCTGGTGCCAACATTGCAGCCGAGCCAATGATGGTTGCTTCCTCGCCGTACTATCGACGACGTTCAGGGGGTATTTTGGAATGATATGAAAGGTTGATTTCTTACAGAAGTCATCTTAAATCGATGAAAATGAGTTGGAGAAGCAGAGAATGCGGAGGGTGAACATACGTAGAACGAGATCTTGCCTTGGCGCTGCACATTGTAAAGGACATTGTCCACGGTCGGTAAGAGGACCATATGCTCGTATCTGACATGATGTTACTCTTCGCTGTCTACGAATTTGTTCGATGTGACGCACAGTCTACGAGCGAATTCTTCATTGATCTGCACGTGAAATCATAAATCGCTGGGTTAAAGGCGTGCTGGACCAAAGCGGGACAAACGGACCTCGGGCAGTTGTCCGCCTTCCACCGGAATGCCGACGCCATCGAGTACTCTGTAAGTGGGTATCTGTTCCTGCTCATGAGCGACCGAATTGAAGAACCGGAGCTCAGACACGATGGGAGAACGTGAAGTGGGGAGAACGCCTTGATCGCTGGTACTAGGAATGGTAGCTGTCGCTGTCGAGAGTGCACGCCAAGAACGCAGTGGGGCATTTCTGAGATGGCGGAGACACCGTACGGCTCTGATCATCGTCGAACTAAGCAAAGAGCGGTGGAGTTGCAAGTTGCCCCGGATCTTGGGGGGGCCAGCGGCGTGTGACAAAACAGACGAGGGTAACTTACGACAAGATTATTGGTCAACTACGAATCTTTCGGTGGTAGCTTGAGAGCCTCTGCCGCCGCTTTCCGTCGTCCACCCATCATCAACGTCACGTAGTCCGCCCCAGCAAGGACGTGTCCTCCATCCGCACCCTTTGCAGCGGATTTCCCTTTGTTCTTCGCTTTTGACCTCAGGTCCGCGCGCTTCTTAGCCGACTGGACAACCATCTCCGTCATGGTGGACTCGCTCGTCGACTTTGCTTTTGATTTTGGTTCTGGAAGAGGAGCGGCCTGCGATTGTGGCTTCTTCGTCCGTTTCTGTAGTGCAATGACAAGAGGATGCAAGCGCTCAGCCCTTGGACGTGCATGGGTGGACATCGAACTCACTACCCGCTTATGAACTTTGGCACTTCTACCCATGGTGGCTACGAACCAGCTAATCTGACAAGTAGAAGACGTCTCGGGCCCTTCGCGGGTACCCGTCGAAGAGATCAAACCACCAATAAGAAAAACCCGCAAGGTGCTTAGTCAGCTGTTAATGACAGGCTGCATGGTTGTCTGTGCCATAGTGGTGCATGCTGGTCGTCTCAGATACAACGAGGACGACTGGTCGTGGTGGGAGTAGGTAGGTTTGATTTCATATTCCTCGTCCCACTGTTTGTGCGCGGAAAACACTTGTTCTTCTCGATTTCAGAAGCATGCAAACTCAACTCCAGCTAGAGGCAATGCAGACCCGTGTTATCCGTTCTTTCACCCTACTGAAACGTTTCAGATACGATTATGCTCAGCCTAAGTATATGCTGCTGACCCCGTATTTGGCATAGCTCGACTGCAGTTCTGCATGCGTACTATGCGAGGCAACTTGAGCAAAGTTTTAACCTAGTCCGAGCCAGTTCGGAATTCACAGGAACTCACAGCTAATTGACGTACGTCTCGCAACGTCTGCACGTTGCCATGCCGGCTACGCTGAAATATCTCCTCACAAGTCTACGTATCTACCGCGATTGGTGCGTGCCCTGTATGTGATTTTGATCCGACCCTACATATCAGGTACATTCCGCGTCGGCCATATAGACAAGCGAGTGCCTATGGGACTGGCAGCGAGTATGCTGCTTTTCATGACGCCCGGTTCCTTCCTCATGAGAGCTGGACTTCCATGACAAGGCCTGCTACACGTTTTGATATCGAAGGCGACAACCCTTGGCAGTCCAGGCCCCTTCATTCCAGTGAATTGTGATATTTTGATAGCAGTCCACCACTTCGTTCTATGAAGATGGCCGTTCACTACGGCCGCATTGCTGGTCATTGTCCTCTGATATCGAATCATCCCTTGATGAACGCCATTCCTGCAGTATTCCTGTCTCTCTTACTGAACCTGTCACCTACAACCCAGAGTTGATCCGATGAAGGAACCTGCACGTGAGAGAAGGAGGAGAATTGGAATCGCACTTTGTAGATACTCAACGCAGCGGCGCGCTACCTTCCAGCTGCCGTCAGCGTCTTTCGAGGTGGACTGAACACTGAAAGATCCTAGGGGCTATACGCCTGGCCGCAGTGAAGTACCGCAACCTCATGCAGATCTACGATATGCGTGTATATCTCCATCCGCAATCTTCCACTGGTGACTGCCGTAGTCAGGGTGCCTGTAGTGAGACCCCTTATCCGCGTTCATTCCAGGTGTCCGTTACCTTTCAGTCACTTGTACATTGGAAGGTAGTGATTCTTGGAAGGTCGTATTGCATTTGCGAATCGACGCAACTGGCTAACCTTACATCCGGTAACTAGTGCAACAGCCCCGCAACAAAGTAAAAATTCAACAACCCGAAAAGAGAGGTACTTTTAAATGGAAGGGTAAATCGTGAAATCCAGAGAAAAGTCCTGCGTTTATCAAACCGCGTCCGTACCGCTTGGCGTGGAATGTGGGAAAGCATTGGTGTGTCTCTTCGGTGGCGCGCTCCTGAGGAATCACATCATTCAGATCTCGAATGCATGCATGGAGTCGGAAGCGTACGATTTATTCACGATGCTTTCTGAGCCGGTGTAGATAAGAAGGTCATAAACCAATCCTCCAGCCTGCATACCAAGAATGGGACCGAAAATAGGGCACCAGAGCCAGTACTGGTTCCTGAATGTGAACACTGCAGATAAAGTCAGCGTCTCTCTACAGGACGTATTCCACACAGATAACAAACCATCCTTTCCGTAGCCGACCATGGCAGTCAAGATCCGAGGACCCAAATCACGCGCCGGGTTGATAGCGAAGCCAGTCTCCATGCCGAGCGCTAGACCGATACCAAGAAGAGCCATGAAAACCGTGGCCGGGACGAGCCAGACGGGATAGGGCCGTTCCTCTTGTCAGTGGCAGCCAGTATGGGGATTATAAGCATGGCAGATGCCAAAAACTGTCCACGAATCGTTACAGTACGGCCTCTTAATCTAGGTAATTCTGACCTACCTCTGAGAAAAAGCAGGATACCGAGGTCATGTAGTCAGCCTAGCAGGCTTGCATCAGTTTGGGTTCTAGGGAAAATAGGCGCGGTACGTACCGCGTAGGTTGCGAAAAGATCACCCGTGCCCGAGATGGTGCGAACACTCGACCCTCCCTCGTAGGTACTAATAGCATGATAGTAGTTTGCGTAAATAATCCCGCCACCACAGAGGGCGCCAAGTAGCTGGGCAAGGACGTAATAAGGTACTTTTCTCCATGGGAAGTCGCGGAGGGAGGCGAGGGCGAGGGTTACCTGGCTGGAAGTCGATCACGAGACAGCATGATTGAAATGTAAAAATATACCGCGGGATTGATGTGGCCACCGGATACTCCACCGGAAACCAGAACCCCCAAACCAATACCTTAATGTAGAATTAGTGCTGTTGAAAACATGGGGATGAATGATGTTCCCCTCACCGACAGCCCAACCGAAGTTGAGAGAGAGGAAGTCCTGTAGTCAGCGAGTCAATTTTGAGTTGCGAACTACGATATGGACGCACTCACACCCATAGGAGTGGCAGAGACTGCTGTGCTTGATGATAGGCCGACTTGGCAATTACCACCGCAGCCAAAGATAACAAGGATCATAGTACCAAGGAATTCTGCAGCAGGGTTCCCGATATACCCCCTGAATGAAAGTACATAGCCTTATGCGTGAGATGTATGAGAGGTGGACTGGTAGAGGACAGCACAAACCTGATCCTCGACCAGTGATTGGGATATTGTGGATCTGAGGGAATACCCTCCACGGCCGCCTCGTTCACAGGACGAGTGCACGAGCTCGACGTGTCGGAGCGATGCTGGGCCTTCTCGACAGTGTGAGACATGGTGACGAGTACCGACCGATGAAGGTAGACAGTAAAGTCGAAGAACTGGGGGATTACACGGGGGCTTGTGACCTTTTTATGCGTGGCAAAGAATCATGAAACTTTATGAGGTATACATACATGCTCAGGGCGGCCAAAGTCGATGACGTCAAAATACTTTCCGATATCGATTTTACTGCACAAGGTTCGGTTTCTATAAGCTCGACAGACACGGGGAATCCTATTGGCAATATGTATGTAGTGGGAACTTACGAAATTAATTTCCTGAGGAAGCGGAGGTTGACAGCTGCTTGAATCTCGAAGGATGTACACAGTTAGAGCGCGCAAGCTCCCGAACCGAACGACCGGAAGCTGAAACCGGCTCAACCCTTGAGTGGTTCTATACACGAACCTGATGGAAGACACACGAGATCTTGTGCAGCCCTCTCCACGGCGGCCGGATGTCGTACATAATTAGACTGATTGGAAAGGGGCTCGTCAGACTCGGCGAGGACGAACAAGAAAAATCTTGGTGCTCGCTGTTCAGTTTATGAGTAATATTGGCAGGTAATACGGAAACTGTGTGGAATAGACGCACGGATAAAAGCTCGCCGCAGGAGGCTTCCTTATCCGGCAGACGGGGCCCGAATATAGTCTGTGAGCATCTGTTAAGACAAATCTCAAGGTCATTGCCTCGATCCCGACTCATGGTCCACCGTATGGCAAGAGGTGAACTTGCTATCAATAGAAGTAACACGAGTTTTCCCAGGGTCCTCAATGAATTGTCAATTCGTGCAAGCTTATTTGCGAATAATAACTGGATGCGGTAAACGCCTGTTCTGTATCGAGTAAGTGCGTAAAGCAGAGTAGCTGACCATGCCGACCGTCTAATGGCCTTCTGATCAGTGCGACTTTGCTAATAGCGACAGTGTGTCGCTGCAGTCAAAGCAGTTCATTTACACCACGTTACCGGGGTAACCGACGTGCAAACGAGCAGTTCCGAGGTGACATACGTGAAGATGGGCTTCTTTCTCTGAGGATGGCGAACAACATCCTCGGCGGTTGAAGGATGGATTGCAACATCAATCTAGTTCATTACCGATGCCATGCTGAAGACGTGTCCACAGCCAGCCAAGCGAATCACGTGTGGACCTGTTACATGGTGATCGCCGCGAGGTGTAACAAGCCGCCAAATCCACGCAGAAAGCATGCATGTTACCACTCTTGCTGGAGTCACGAATGGGAGTTTGAGAGAAAATTCCGTACAAGAGCATCATTCTTGACGTCTCGCGCATAATGCCTATTCGCGCCCGGAAGCTGTGAAGAAGCCACACCTCACGGTGAAGCACAAGTCGCGTGGCATGAATAATTCGCACCCGACCGCTGCTTTGCGAAGTGTGTTTTCCCGACACCGCTCGATGGACCGGCCGTACCTTTTGCTCAGGTTCCTACCTCGCAACGATCTATCCAAACTCAGAAGCACCGCTCAACAACCGATGTGTACGTTGTAGTTCGTCAGCCAGCTTCTGCGAGCTTCCTCGCACACGTTCTGCCGCTTCCGTACACGATAAGGGGAATATGAGAAGCTGTAGTCGAAGTGGGTGAGGGGCCGTAGTATACCATGGGACCTCGGACGAGATAAGATTTGAACGAACTGGAATACAGTAACAGCAACGCCCAGTTCAAATCTTTTCTGGACTGTGTCATGGGCTTGAAACGGACTTGGTAGGATCTCGTCCGGCAGGAATCGGTTGCTTGGTGCTCAGAGAGACATCGCAGCAGAATTCGGAAGAGTTTGGCAAGTACCAGCCACCGCCAGACTAAAGGCGTGTGGTAATCCTTGCATTTTCATAGCGCTTGCGGGCGTAAGACCATGAAATGGGATGGTTTCACCATCGAAAATTCTGGGACCCTCGACACTTGGAATCCCCTGGACGCGTGGCGAAGCCAAGACTGGTACGACCACTTCTGAGTAAAGAAACAACAACAATGTTGCTGCAGGTTTGCAACAGAAGAGACAATTGCAGACTCATGTCGTTTCCAAGGGGTATTCGATCATTAAACGGTTGCGCTCAGAGCGACTTCTCTACTTCACATCCGGTTCTTATCTGCAAAAGGAATTTCTTCCTTGGAAAGCTCCAGAGTTGGGAAATGCACTTGGAGGGAAGTTAAGAATGCAAGGACCTTAGCACTGGGGTAGACTTCTTCGCATGAACTTTACTCCTACAATTTTCGTAAAGTAGATGGGTTACTCAGCGTCGCCATCGAAGGTCGGTGGGGTTGCCTTACCGGCTACAACGAACTCAAGCATCTTGGCTTTGTCGGACAGTGTACCTTACTCTGATAGCCAATTTAAATGCTTACGGTGGCAAGGCGCATCGTCCGACAACAAGCCTTTATCAGACGCTCGTAGATGACTTCAATTCAGTCTGTATTGATGCCGACGCTGAATAGGCTCGTATAACCCGAGGAAACCCGTATTCGCGGACGGACATTGTCCTTGATCCTGAGGAACGTGGACATGAGGCAAAATTTGTAGCAACTACACGCTGTTTGGAACACACGCCTAGTGCGATACCATTCAAAAAGGTGGGGGATGATGATCGATCTGACCGCTCACCGAATGAACATTTGAATTCAGTGCCTTAGGCCGAAAGCATCTATGAAGGGGTCCCCGAATTCTAGATGATGATCAGTGAGAAATGAGTCAGGATATACATACACATATTTCCCACCTTTTCTGAGTTGTTCTACAAGGCCCGTATCTACAAGATCTTCTTTGTCCCTACGAGAAACGTAGTCGCCCCTAACTTGCCCGGATGGTCCTGGAGTGACCGGGAGGTGTTGTTGTCCTTGATTATCAGTGGCGTGTCTCCTCGAACTGCTAGCGGCATCCTCTCGCCGTCGGGATTTGGCGTCTCGGAGAGAGGGGCCCTCATGAGATGACCCGACAGGTAATCGGCGCTTGGATGACCCAGTGGGACTCTGCATAGGGCCAGTGGTGAGCTGCTGGGTGTTTACTGCGGTCAGAATGCGTTGCTGATCGCGATTGTTGGCTGGTGACTGGAAATCATCTGGCGGGGGCGTACTGGCGGATGAATCGGATGAGACAGGAGAGCTTGCTTCAGGAGAGTTCATGGCGACTTGGTGTTATGATCTTAGAGCCTGTGGTATCGGCTCTCCCTTAGTGACGCCCGTCTGCACGTGCTCCAAACCAAGCCTAAAATACGTGTGTGTGTATTCCACTCGCGAACAAAGATGTCGCTGGTACCCAAACCAATGCCTTCTTTGCGCATCGTTGCACTGCCCCTGGCAAGAGCGCGGAACGCAAGCCCATCTACGGCACTCGTCAATCGACCATTAGTCTACTATCATTTCAACCTTACACTACCCTCCGATGCCGCAGCAAAGAACAAGTCATGGACCAACGGAATGTTCAACAAACTGACAACGATGGCGGCCAATGCCTGGGCCAACTTTGGAAAAGCACCAGAAGGAAGCTGGAAGGCTCGTGTTCCCTCACTTCTAGGAAGAATGCTGTGTGAGATTCGTCGGCTGACGCTCCGAAGATAGTTACGCCTGTACCAACACGGCGAACGCCTCGTGGACCGGATTGACTTTGAAGAGCTCGCGCTGAAAGGGGTCGATCCGTCGCTGTCACCTTCGTTTAGAAATCGACGTGTTGTAGCAGGCCTTTCGAGGAGTAACCAAAAGGGTGAACAGCGGGCCCCGGTGGTGCGTAGTATCTTTCTCTGCCATTTTCTTGATCGCCTGGATATTGATAATAATAATATCAAGATACCACTCATTTATCCACCATCCGTGTACTCCACCCTCTCTACGCCACGGTCAGATGAGAGTGTGCACCCCTCACTTTCCCATCTAAGGGTGCTATTGGACGGCCGAGGACCCCGGCATCGCAGAGGTTTCTACTTCTGGTCGCTGGTTGCACCACTAACCTTTCCGTTAACTATCATCCGTGAGTTGGACACTGAGCCAAACTAGTTCGATGGAGGTTAATTACGGACTGGCTTAGCGGTGATACCCAACATACCATTCTTTTTTTGCGTATGGAGGTCGTGGTCGCACTACAGAGGTCTGCATTCTCGTGGCACTTGCTGGATCAATGCCGCTGACGCTAAAACGGCCCCTTGCACTCCCCTTTCAGCCTACAAGTCTTCTCAATATCTCTCTTCTCTCATAGATCAAGGATTTGTTCGTCCTGAACCAAGTCGGGCGCTAGACGACGTCTACCGCTTGTTCTCTCCATCCGCATCGAACACCAATGGTGCCCAATTGAATGGTCTGCAAACGCCGTCCTCGGACCTGGGGGGACTGCCCGAAAATGCAACAGATCCTAACCCCAAAACGGCGCACCACCTGTTACTCTCACGCAAGGCTGTACCAAAAATTCTTGAACTCTTTAGCCTTCCTAACCCCGCCGCAGCAGACATGTATCGTGCTATGGAGCAAGTGCGTGTCCGACTGCAAGCTGGGCCACGGTAATGAGATAGCATGTAATCGTATTACACTATCCTCGCCATCCTGAAGCAATTTGCTGACGAAAAGTCTGGAACAGACACTTGTAATGGTCAGCACATTCTATTAGTGACCTCATTCTTCCGAAACCTATTCTGACGGTGGGTCGGTTGGCCAATCAAAATTGGTGGATTTGCATTGAACATAACCTATTCATATCACACGGTGGCCGCTACTTTCGATCGGGATAGCCTAAACACCTCCGCAGGTGATCTCCGATTCACGTTGCAATATCACGATCGCCCGAGGGAGTATCCATCAATCATGCATGAGAATAATTCGGACGATAGAACTTGAGGTTACTGGAGCTACGTTGTGATCCAACGGCTTGAAGGTTGTCGACGATTTGTGCGTGCGATGAACGCACGTCTCTTCCGCCCCAACGACCCCAAACTATCGGTTGATACGCTGGTCATGTCGGGACTCATCATTACAATGACACAGCAAATCAGCGGAAAGAACACCCCGAAGCCGCCCATACGCATTTTATTTACCAGAAGGACGGACGGACCAGTTGGGTGCATCTGATTACTGCAATCTTACCAAGTCCCTGAATCTTAATGGTGGGAGAATGAGATATCTTTGGTCGCTGTTCCGCAGTCCAGCATATGACTGACCCCGCGATAACTGCTGTTGCCGCTAGAGACTTTGCCTCGTAGGGAATAACTTCCCATGCCCTGGATGGGCATTCTTGGGATCTTTGCGAGAGACTATCACATGGTGGATCACATGGTGGATTGCCATGGATAGGTGGAGTAAATGCACGACAAATCTGTTGGTCATCGGCACGTCATTGGCACTAGCGCATAACGGTACTGTCGCAGGCGCAGTTCGCCAATCGGGGGGGGGTATGGTTGCGCAACAGTGGTACTCGTAAGAACTGCTATCTTGGCAGACTTGGGTATCTAGTCTTAGAATCCATGTTACCACCGGGCATGACTGCCTTTCGTCTTTCCAGGAGGTCGTCACCTCTGGCGCAGGCACAATACATCCATGATTTTTGCCATGCTGACCACATTGTACCCTATCGAATGTCAATTGTGACCTGGAGGGCGGGTTTTCCTAGCGGTCGAAATGTATTGGCCTACCGACATGCAGGAAGTACCTAACGTGATGCATCAGAAGGGCACTTACCGACGAACGTGCAGCCTCCAACAGTCAATTCCACTTACGGGGTTGTTATGGACCCACAATGATCCAAAGCGTGAGACCGCATGCGGTGATCATAGACGTGTCCGTTTCTTCACCGGTGTCTGCATTTCTATATCACTACTGTCGTCATTCTGGTTATTGAGAGAATCGAGACACGACGAGGAGGACGAAGAGTGCTGGTGTGGCTGAAGAAGCGAGTAGGGGGAATTGTCTGGTAACCAAATCTCTTCATCTTGCGCTTCGAAGGGATCCATGTCTCGATTGTTGGGCTCCATACTGAATATCGGAGGAGAAGAGGTACGTCTTTGCCCCGCGCCTACGCTTCTTCTTCGCTTACTCGAGCCTATTTTCGTAGGGGTGGCAGCGACGAGGGTTACCCCTTGCATATTTCTCTGCCGTTTCCTGGCATCCGGGGCAAGACGATGGCTTGGGTCTGGCGGTTGGGAATGCACGACTTTGGGATCTTCAGATCCCTTCAATGCGACAGCTGGACGAGGTTTGAATGTCCGAGACATGCTAACTTCGCGGCTGAGTGCCCGCTTCAGCGTTGTAGACGTGCCCGAGTTTGACCTCCTTGTGGATGCGTCTTGTGCGAGAGAGACGGATAGAGAGCGTGAACGAGCCCGCAAGGCTGAGCCGGCAACGCATGATGAGACGGAAGTCGACCCGTGCTGGTCCTGTTTTGAATGTTCCTTCTGCTTCTTCTTCCCCAAGGGTTTCGTTTTAAAGGGCTTAGACGATGGGACTGGCGACGAAGAAAGATCAGACGCGATATCTGTCTCGTTTCCATCATCATCAGCGAACGGTGATGGGGGGAACAGCTTGCTTCGCAGAATTTTACACATGTCTGGGAGCATAGCGTTGAATCTGGTTTGCGTTAAGTGTACATTTTATTCTTCGACAGCAAGATTTTTTCGGTACTCACTGTGGCTCAACGACGTCTTCGCAAAATGCCTGCATCCAATCTCGCCCTCTGGGCAATGTGCCATGCACGCCATGGGCATCGTCCATCCTGCTTATAAGCTGCCACGTCGAGAGTTTGTCCATGAACGACTCCACACGTTCGGCCGGAGTAGGTATCACTGTTATGGGTTTCTCTTTTCTACGCTTCGCACTCTTGGCCAGTTTTTCGTCTTTCCCTGTTCCCAAAGGTGGGATTGTTACGGGCGGGAGTGGTCTGCACGGGCCAGGCAAGGAAAGTTTCAGCAAGTAGAGCAGGATTTGTATCTGCACTCTTGGCAAGTGTCATTCTCGGATTCATCGGTGGCACCAGTATACGTACTCACGACGTTCCAACCGTTCGAGCCAAGTATTTCTCCATTTTTCCTCCATCATGATCGAGTCCTCGCTATTACCGCCCTGCACACTGCTTCCCTCCATCCTTTCTCCCTCCCCTTCCGCTGTTGCAACTTTTTCATAGTTGAGGGCATACCACATCGTAGTCTCCTCGATCTCGCCTTCTCCACCGCTATTGGCAAGTATTTGAGGGAGCTCCGTATGATATTTAGTGGAGGATGAACGAGTAGAAAGGAGGAGTGGTTCTAGCATGGCGTGTAAAGGATGTTCTGAGCCCGGAGGAGATGAAGGAGGTTCTTGCACGCGCATCAGGGATGGCACTAAGAGAGTCAACGGCATGATGGACTTGGATATGCAAGGAGAGAAAGATATAAGTCAGTATCATCAAACTGGGGGGTTATCAAGCACTTGGATAGATGAGCGGCTCGTTACCTCAGGAAGCCAAAGAAACTGAAGATAAGTTCTGACCACATATTGTTCTGTAGACTCGAGGTGGAGGTTGGTAAACGGGTAGTCACGGTTTATGGACTTTTCCTGCGTTTCTGTCCATTTTACGTTTGCGCTGTTGACAAGGACGAACGGTCGTACGAGGGCCATGTTAAAACGCGTTCTGACCCGCGTCAGACACGCGATACTCAGACGCGGGCACGTGACCGATGACGCACTGCACACGAGCGCTTTCATCGATTGACTGCAACTGCTGGCTCGGTCGCAACGTATTAGCCAGAGCTACGGACGGGACATGTCTGCTAATAACGGTCTGCAGAGTCTAACCCTCATGTCAATTGTCATGGGGACCGTGTCATACGGGGTCGGTCTCGTCCCACTGTCGATCGCATTATCCAGTACGTAGCACGTAACTGCCAACTGGCAGCATCCTTGGTGTCAAAAGTTTATTGAGGCTCGCTCACATTGTAAAGGAAAACATCTGTCTATCCTGTCTACCTTGGGTACTGGATTGCTCATAGGCACGGCTCTAGGCGTCGTTATACCCGAGTGAGTTCGTTTGTTGTGTTGGATTCCGCTGTCCGCACGACGTTCACAACTCACAAATGCGGGATTATCTGTAGGGGCGTCGAGGAAATTGCAACGAGCAACTCGAATCGGAGCTCTTTTTCTGTCCGGGTCGGTGCCTCTGTCTTGACTGGCTTTGCTTTTATGCTTTTAGTTGAGGAGTACTTCTCGTCTCATGCGGCGGTTCCGCTACTACTACCCCATCATCAAGTCCATGGGAACACGCAGGGGGATACCTTTCAAATCGATCTGGAGGAACTCGAACGCGAACAGGGGATGGGCGAACCGGCCATAGCAGGCTCGAGACGGCCATCCACTGCACACCACTTTGGAAATGACGATGCATCCCATCGTGTATTCCCGTTGTCCCTCGGCTTGGTTGTGCACGCTCTAGTCGATGGGTACGCTTTGGGCGTTTCTGCTACTGCCGACGAACGTTCCTCCGCCTTATCGCTCATCGTGTTTCTCGCCATCATCGTCCATAAAGGTTACTACATATTCCTCCGCCGGAGGGTCTTGGCTATCCGATTTTTTTACTTACCCTTGATTTGTTTATCTCTTAACAGCACCCACTGCTCTTGCTCTGACCACGTCACTCCTTTCCAGATCGCTGCCTGTCATGGAATGCAAGAGACATTTACTGGTCTTCAGTCTAGCAACTCCCGTTGGCGCGGTACTTTCTTATCTGTTATGCTCCTTGCCATTCATGAACGAGAGACTCGGTCCAGGCGTTCCATTGTTATTCAGTGTAAGTTTTTTGTCCTGCACATCGTCTTTGAGAAGAAAAAAAAAGGGTACATAGGTTGGCTAACTACTCTTGCCAGGGGGGAACCTTTCTTTACGTAGCCACGGTGTTGCAACACACCGGTGCTGATCGTGTACCAGATGCTCCACCCAGTACGGGTGGGATAAACAAGGTGGCCCGTAGTGTCATTTTGGTAGTCGGAATGTTCTTTCCCCTTGTAGTTAGCCAGTTGATAGGCCACGGGCACTAGGCAGCTTAATCCAACTAGGAAACGTGTCGCTAGTTATCAGAGAACGACGGACGACGAAGTATCTCGCCGAGGTACTTGTGACCATCTACTAGTAACCTCCACCATCAATTTGCCGACAGCAGCGACGGCAATGAGCAACCCAGCAAACTTGCCTCCGTTGTCCGTCTCGATTCTGGGCGTCGAGCCTCTGGATGAGTTCATTGGAGAGATTGCTGACTTCGTGCACCACATGATCATGAACAGACCAGACGTGGGTCCGGGTGCGAGAGTCGAGGTAGAGGCCAAGGTCGGTGTTCTGAAGGACAAGGCTTCCAACACACGTCTTATGCTGCCTGTACTGGTAGAGACGAGTACGTGAGGCCCATCGGTTTTTTCATTGCTATCGCCGTTCACCAACGCACTGGCACACACGCACAGTACTGGCCCCGGATTTCGACTTGCGATTCGAAACGAACATGTCCGCAGTCAGTTTCCCTGTCGCCTGTCTTCCAGACTCGTTTGTAGAGCTCTCTCTCTCTCTTTCAAGTAGGCACAGCACAGGCACTACAATACTCTTCTCAATCACCTACAACAACTATCGCTAGGGCCGACTCATCCAACTTCACCTCTGAGTTACAAGCATGTGAAACTGGTGGATTCCTTCTACGCGTCAGACAACCCCCGCGACCGCGAGAAGATAAGGCTTACCCGGGACGAGAAGACTGGGACCGTTGTCGAGGTCATGACCAAGATACGATTAGGGGATCTCAATATATACTGTCCGAAGCGGACTGCAGATTGGAGAGTCAGTGTCAATCTGGAGGTGCCAGTACCAGGTAATATATTTCGTCCCCTACATCCCCTTTCTCATATGTGCATGTGTGTTTGGGCCCGTTCTGAATGGGCTATGTTGCAGGTTTCCATCCCCCGGGATCGCCAACATTTACGAGGAAGAAGGACAGGATGTGTTACTCTCACGAGGAATTCAATATCGACTTGACGCAAGTTACCACCACGACAAGCCCGAACTCTCCGGTGCGCTAACTGACTTACCGTGGCGTTGATTAACCTGCTTATCCATTGGGCAGCCTGAGGTCACGCACGAGCTAGAGCTGGAAATCGCTCGACCTCCTTTACTGCTGTTCACAGCTTCGAAAAGGGGGGACATGAATGCACCGGAACATGAGCGGAATGCGTTCGACGAACTGATAAGGTCTTTTGTCAACAATGCTAGGATTCTCGTGAAGAACGCGTCTGACGGATGGCATTGACCCTAGAAAAAAAGACGCGTGTGTCTTATAGCAGTACAAAGGTTAGAGTATCTTGTCTCGATCGACCTAATAAGATTAATGCGTAGCAGAGCAACGGTAGCAAGGGAGACTGAGAACGACCACACATTAGCCCGGAATAATATTGTAGGATATCTTCGCTTGCGATATTTAAACACCAACAACTTCCACCAAATCACCATCCTCCAAGTCGGCTTCTCCGATTTCCGTGTTGGAAGCTTGTTTTTCTCCGTCAATCTTGAGCTGAGGGTAGGGTATTGTCTTCGATCCTTTGCCTTTGGTCGGAGCATCGCTGTAGATGTCAGGAAGACCGGCAGCCTTGAGGAAAGCCTTGACGATTGCGCCACATGTTGTCGTGGGTCGGACGGTGAGAGTGACGTCGTCGGTGACTGTGGATCGGAAGACGAGTTTGAGTTTGTCTCCCCCTGACGACTCGGCGTCTGAATCGGTATGGGAATGGTCGTCGTCGCTCGAGGCCTCGTCTTCGGATGCGACGTCTTGGGTAGGCGGAGAGTGAGAACGCTGAAGGCGACGAGTGCGCATATACTCGTAGGTGTTCTTGTCACAAGCCTCTGTTGAAGCGTTTCAGAGATCATCCTTATGTTTCATCGAGCGTTATGCACCTAGCTCTCCCTCAGTCCAAATGCGGAGACTGTGAGGTGTACCGGATGGAAAGACACGCTTGCCATCGTAGGTAACGACCAGATTGTCGACCAAAATACTCGCGAGATCAGCAGTCTCTTCAAAAAGCACCCGGAAGGCGTCGTGCTAGTAACGAATTTGCATCGTGCTGCCTATTCAAACGAAATAACACGTACCCGTTTCATTTCGCGAGTCCAGGTGGGTTTCGGTGCCGCAACGTTGAGAGGGTGTGGAATCCAATTAACCTTGAGGGTGACCACCTCGGGTCCCCCTGTTTGCTCCGCATCGATCTTTTGCTGTGCTGCTTGTTTCTTAACCTCTTCGACTATTTTGGCCAGCTCTGGGTTCAGGTCGATGTTGTCAAGCGAGTCGTCAGGGAGAAAAGTCGGTGACGGTGCCCGGGGTTCCACGGCCAGCGCTTTTCTTTGTGGCGCCCGGAACGTGTGAGCAGGATGGCCACACAGGGAAGGTGGAGAGATGGGCATACTGACCGTACGAGGTGTTTTGCGTTGGCAAGCTGGTGATCGGAAAGTGCAGGAGGAGGTGTGATTGACCTTGACCGACTCCTTTGGCGTTTCCGCTTATTCGGAGAGCTTTCGCCGGCTACTTGGGTATCGAGAACGGATTCGATAATTTCTATATCGCTACTGTCACCGTCGGACGACAGTCTGCATTATTCTGGACCGTCAAGAATGCGAAGTGCGCAGTGCACGCATACGCACAGGTTCTTCTGCAACTTTGCCAAGTCGACTGTCTGCCACCTGGGTTGGTCGTTGTGTTTCTTCCTCTTTAAGCGCCGTGGAGGAGAAGACGATGCATGCGACGACTGCTCTGAGTCGTCGTCGTCGTCGTCATCTACGTGGACAGGCGTGCTGTCTGATAGGTCTGAGCAAATGGCCCCATGAGTTGTGTGACTCGGGCTTACTCCTCGTCAGCTGGTGCAGTTGTTTCCACTGAGCGGCTGTCCGTCCGCGGTTGCGCATGAACTGGGCATCCTCGTCCGCGGTCGGCGTGGAGGTCGTCGGTGGGTCGTCGGTGGTGACGCGCTGTTTCAATTTGGGGACCGGACGCGGCCTCGGACGAGGCCGTGCGGACATGACTGCAACTCGAAGACACACACTGCGTGGGAAAATTGGCTTCTTTGGGGGGTCAATGTCACAGTCACGTCACAGTCACGCCTCTCTTGATGCTCGTCTTCAAGAAATCCAAAGCAAGGCCGGGCCAGCGGACGAGAGAAGCGGAGGAGGAGACTGTCGAGGAGGTCGACGTAGTAGACCAGTCGCCGATCAGCATAGCGTCGTCAAAGGCAAAGAACAAGGCAAAGCGCGCAAAGGCAAAGTCTAAACTCAGCTTTGGCGGCGGCGACGAGGACGATGCCGACGCGGGGACCTTCCAGCTAAAGAAGTCAAGCTTGAGCCGCAAGTTGACACTGGGAACGCATCCAGCGTATGATTGCTGCCGTTCTTCTTCTGTTCTGTCTTGACCACCGCGCCGAATAGCAATGCTCCACCCGATACCTTGGATCAAGCAACTATCGGTGCACGTTCCAATGGTGCACCCGTTTATGACGCCGCACACCTCTCGGAGTTGAAAGCGAGCATGCAGTCCACACGGCCTCCGATGCCAGATCACGGGGCCTACGATGTGGATGTTTCCATGGACCTGGAAGATCAAACCGTCGTGTCCCTTGACACCCCAGGTAAGTTCCCTTCGCATATATCGGACGCTTCTTGTCCTGATGACTCCAGCTACGAGCGGCGTCTCCATACCAACACAATCACACGTTCAAGCTGCGAGGGAGAAACGCGAACGCCTGCGTGCAATCGGTCCAGAACAAGACTACATATCCCTCGCCGTCACGACACTCACGGACACATATCAAGGTCCACACCCTGAGAGTCGGCTGATGAGAGAAGAAGACGAACTAGGAGAGGGCGATGACGGTAGGTAAGATATTCGACCAACGCCCGCGTCAGCTTGACACCTCATTGCTGTAGAATACGCCCAGTATACGAGTGCGCAAGAAAGGATCGCACTCGGCAAAAAGTCCCGGAAGATAGAAGCAAGCAAACGAAAAGATGCCATGCAAGAAATGATCGCTGATGCGTCAGTTGTCATCACCGTTTCTCCTGTGGCGACGTTAAAATCATCTTATAGGGACGAGGAGGATGAAGAGACCATAGAATGGGAAAGAGAGCAGTTGCGAAGAGGTGGCTTGGATCCATTCGCAACAGCCGACGCAGCCCCTGAGAAGCAGGTCTACAAGGCAGCACCCAGTACGCTTACTGTGCACGTATTCCTTTCCCGTATTCATCGCTCTTTCAGTCCCTCCGCCGACAAACCTACCCGAGCTGGGTCCAGCCATCGAACGCCTTGCACAGTCCCTCGCCGCACTAAAGGCCTCCCATACCTCCAACGTGAATGCAGCAGCCTCGTTTACCGACGAACAAGAACAACTAGATAATCGAGAAACGGAGCTGCGCGACATGGTTGCGCAAGCTGAAACCAAGAGAAGTTGGTTTGCTGACTTCAAAGAATGGATGGAAAGCGTGGCCACGTTTCTTGACGAAAAGGTGCGCTAATGCTTGTTACGACTCGTGCTTGCCCTGACTATGGCCAGTATCCTGAGCTTGAACGACTGGAGAGTGAACACGTATCTGTACTAAATGAGCGCGCAGGGATGATCACCCAGAGGCGCAAAGAAGATGATGAGGACGATCTGTCCGTGGTATTTGGCACTCCCCCACAACGTGAACATCAACCGGACGAATTGGATGAGCTGGGCCGCGCCGTTCCCAGAGCCGATCCCGTCACGCTTAGGAAAGTCAGGCGGGTTGCACGGGTCGCACGCCGCAAGCACCGTCGGTCTCGGAATGCGTTGTCGGAGGATGACTGTGAGGAAGAAGGATACTCAACTGATTCGTCTCTCCCTCCGTCCGATGCCCAAGATTATCGAGCCGCTATTCAGAGGATCACTACAGGCGGGGAGGAGCTTCTTTCCGACGTGGCTGCAGCTGAGTTCAAGGACCCAAATCTAGGGCTCGCTAAATGGTTCGGTGAGTGGCGACACCGCTATGGCGACAGTTATACGGGCGCATGGGGTGGCCTTGGTCTCGTCGGCGCATGGGAATTCTGGGTACGTCTTGAACTCCTAGGCTGGAACCCGTTAGACGTGAGTGTCGTCCGTTGCTTTGGGATTCACCCTTGTTCATACTTTGATTAAAAGTCGTCTGATAACCTCGACGATTTCTCGTGGTACTCGGCCCTTCACGAGTACTCTCAATCGTTTGACGAAGATGAAAATGCGGACACCTCGGAGCCACCTCCAGACGGTGATCTGGTATCAGCCATGATATCCACTGCAGTTGTTCCCCGTTTCTGCAAGATGTTGGAGAGCGGAGTTTTCGACCCTTATTCTGCCCATGATGTCAAAAGGATCATTGACGTCTCCGAACAAATAGAAGCTTCCATTGGTGCCGACCATCACAAATTTTTGGTCGGTGTCATTCAGTTCACGCATCGAAAACTTTGAGTCCTGATTGTCGCGACCTCAGATGATTCTCAAGTCCGTACACAGCGTATTTGAGAATGCGACGATCGCTGCGGAAACACTCTTGTCTCCGTTCCTCCGATTCAACCGCCCACAGTTCGATCCGGAGGCGATCGCTGCTCGTAACCGACTACTCACTAGGGCATCCAAGCTCGTCGGCGTGATGCTACGCTGGCGAAAGTATGCAGGCGACAAGCTCGGTGCTGGCGCGCTCTGTGTGCGACTCATCAATAACTATGCACTCCCGATCGCACGCAGTGGATGGGAAGTCGGAGGCGAGCAGGCGACGCGCCAGGTGAGTATCATGAATGAACAATTGACCCATGAGTTAGTCTGACATATTTGGTTTCTTTTTGCGTTGCACGCCATTCCAGATGGTAGATGCGTTACCTCAGGATTTGGCAGCTTCAGTGAAACTCTGACGTGGCGGCCACTTCGTTGCTGCGACACTGTTGGTTTGTGATAGTCTTTACACGCCTAATTGATAACGATACGCGCGAAGTACGTGACGTTCCTCATTTCGACCCATGGTATACGAATGCGCCGAGTGTGCGCCAGACCCGAGGCATGATTGTTATATTTTTCAGCCTTCTGAGGGTGATAATGCGAATGGCAACATTCCCTCGTGTTACCCATTCTCTCCCTGTACATTATCACCTTTGGCGACCTCGGGGAGATTGATATTGCGAAGCCTCTGAGACCCTCGTGCTAGCAGGTATAAGCCCACACACGCGTGGCAACCTGGGTAACAGGTGCGCGTGCGGTTCGTTCGGCTGTCGGACATAAACCTATCATTCTTGAGGTATTTGGTGTGGACGGGCCTCTAGTACTCGGGTGTTTTGCCTGGGTACTCTGATGATGATATCAGAAGAGTTAGACATTAGGGTCGCATCCTTTCTGATTTCTGTTCTTTTCCGTCGTAGCTAGACTGCTTGCGAGTGTGGTAGTGACCTCTTAAATTCAATATGCCTACTCATTACTGCTGCGCAGATATGATGTATGTCGAAAGAATCGACTCGGGCTGGGAGCGTCGAGGAGTTTCTAAACCAGACATGTAGTCGTCCGGCGATGCAGTGAACGGTACGTACGCCCGGCCGTGTTGTTCTGTGGTGCAGTATATTGGTTTCTGGCGTATGTGCCACGAGACTTACACCTCTGCACCTCAGTCGAATCCCCAGTATATACATCGAAGCGGTTAGCGTATTTATCAATCTCCTCAATAGTAATCTGGACTCACAGGTCGGCTCAGAGGAGCCTGAGGAGGACGGTAAGGGGGACGAGGCGGGGGACGAGCTCCAAACGACACGTTGGTGCGGGCATTAGCACGAATGTGCATATCAGCCGCACGGCGAGCGAAGTCCTTCCAAGCGGCAAGTGCATTGGAACCAGTGTCATCAAGGTCTGCCTTCTGGACGCATTGGTTAAAGATACGCGAATTGAGCGCGGCCTTGAGGATGTTCAGCAGAGCTTCGTCATTAAACTGCGTCTCGGCTGCGAGGAGGTCAAACTCGACTAAGTAGTCGTCGATGGTCTGATCGTCACGCTGTCTCAAACCCAGCAACTTGGTCTGCGCGCGTACCTTCTTCTGCCCAGAAGAAGGTACGCGCGCAGATCAAGGCTGAGCGCTGAGGGTCGGAGAACATATGCTTGAGCGCCTCTACGAAGCCAGTCCAGCTTCGCAATTCTGGGCACTGCTCCCCATTGTCCTGACGAACGCGAACGTGATTCACCCACTGCTGGGCACGTCCCAGTTTCATAAACGACATAGCATAATTAATTTTGATGGCATCGGAGGCGAACAAAGCCGGATTCGTGGCAAAATTAAGTATAAGCTGGTTGATAAAAGCATCGTATTTCTCGTACGACCCATCGTAAGAGTCTGGTGGGGCAACCTTAACTTTAGGTGAGGTGACAGGCTTGCAGCATGAGCGGAATGGGTCGGAAGCTGAGAGACTGTTTGCAGGAACGCCTCCTGAAATTCCCGTTGACCCTGGAGGATGGCCTGGAAGATCCGTTCCAAGCCACCATTATTCGACTGGGGAGGAGAAGACATGGGGTCGTCAGAGTCGACAGTATAGGAGCTACGAGACATTTCAACGGTTTCGACCTAATGTCACGAGAGCCGCCCGTAGTGTGCGAATGAGGTTTATTTGTGGTTAGCCTAACTACAGCGGCTAGAAGGGATAAATATCGTACATCGACGACGACGAAGGAGCGTACCTAGAAGGGATAAAAGGTCGAAACTGGGATAGGAGAAGACGACGGCAAGAATATAACCAGAGAGGAAAATGAAATAGAAACGAGTATATGTCAGAGTGTCGTCGGCGATTATCGGGCGATGACGAAGTAAGCTGGTCTGGGTGTGGTCGCGGAGGCAAATGTGAATCGTCACACCATCCAAGCAAGCGAGCAGTTGAAGCTGCTCAGCGCTCATCCTCTAGAGGGTCGAACTGCACCTGGATATGTAGCCACTCGGCGACATAGCTGGCCGTGTTAACATTATACGGAAGTATGAGCTGCACTGAAACTGCTGATACCCACAGCGGATGCGGGAAGCACGAGAAGAGATGAGACGAGTTTGAATGAGATGTGCATGTTGTTCACTCCTGACATACTGTGGCTTCATTTCTCCGTCATAAGTAGCAGAAAGATACCATGTGTTCGGTGTGCTCAAGTGGGTCTTTCCGGTTGTATCTCTCATCAAGCCTGCAGTAGAAGTCAATGAGGAATAAGGTTGCCGCAGTACATTCATGATGACACGGGTAGTATGAGAACCCCTTTGTCAAACTTGAAGCACGAATAAATGGCAGTGAGTAACTCACAAACCAGAAAGTGGTCGTCCTCTGTCAAAATCCCGGGGGACGCGGAATTAAATACATACCACTCGTGCTACCACATGCCTATTAACCGGCCCCCAGCCCAGACGACTACACAAGTACACGTGGGTATCAGTACGAGCCAGATCCCAGCATCCCACAAGAGACGCTTTCCTAGTCTTCTTCGCTGAAGGTATCGTTCCTTGCGCTGAAGAAGGGGATCGAGAGAAGGACGGGAAACGGACCGACGTCCCGATACACTGGAGCGAGGGCTAGCGTGTACAGATTGAGGTGCCTGAGGTAGAACAATGGTGAGGGGACGCCGGAAGTAATGTATGGTGATGTGTGTCAGTGCTGTTACAATATAGTTAAGAGGCAAAGCATCCGGTAGTGTTATAAAGTGTTTGATCAGTTTACACTGGAGATCTGGGGATTGGCAAGGGGTATGCACGTACCTGGCAGCAAAAATGTTCCTAAGCACGCCAAAGCCAGGGTCAGGTCCCAGATGGTATTCGCAACTGACGGTGAGGCTAGGCTAAGGAGGACGGCAGACAGCACGAAGATGAACTTGGCCGGGTTCACAGGGGTAAAACGCCTCATGTGCGATAATCGGGGCATCGGGCTCGAAACGACAACACTTGGAATAGCCAACGATATCGTCATTGTTCGGAAGATTGGAACGAGGAGACTTGAGGGATCTGACGTTCTCCCATTCTTTGCAGTATTAATGTCAGGAGTTCGGTTTAGTGGGGGCTTCGTAACTGTCACGACTCACCAGGTTGGTGACGTGCAAGGAAGTAAAGATGACAAGAGGTAACATAAGCAACGTTGCCAGCGCCGCCGAGCACACATTCAACAATTTGAACCGCTTTGCTCGGTGTTGTTTCACAGGCCAAGCTACGAGTGAGCCGGCCAAGGAAGCCGAGAGAGGCACTGTCAAAGTGGTCGTGCAAGCAAACACTATACTACCTGTACATCAAATCAGGAAGGAGTAGTCAGACTGAGACTTTTCGTCACGCAACTATATATGTTCCAGAGAATACCCCGTTGCTGCCAGCTCGTGAAAGGTTGGATGGTGCCGGTTGCGTGAGCGTGCGATACAACGATTAACCAGGCTATATACGACACCGTGGAAAGTGCGCTTGCATAAATCACCGGTTTTGCGGCAACCGTGTCAGATATGCACAGCACGAGTACAAAGAACCCCAGAAATGCTGAAACGTATGGATGCGCTAATGATTGCATGTCTTCTGGAACGAGTTGCAGCACAGAATTCACCGAATCTTTTTTGTATGTATTCGTATCACGAACTAATTAGATCATCGTATAGAATCAAAAGATGGAGTGTAACTGACCCCGGAAATACATTGCAGCTAGCAACACTCTGAACAGTGCAATGGCACAGGTGATGGTAGAACGGGCGAAAGAATGTTGACGGCCCTGGCCTCGACCGCGAACGAATGCTTCGATAAGAATATCTTCTAAGGTAAATTTGCGCAGGTAGCGACCGAGCATAAACCACAGATGACGACAAAACGCCGAAAGAGATGATGCACATATAAGAGTCAATAGTCCATACCAAAGCGAGATGGGTTCCCCTCCGTCGATGATATACATGGCGCCCAGTCTGAGGTATGGTGACAAGAGATACAGAAACACCACGGCACTGCCAAGAGGGGGTATGGGGAGTCCTTGAATTTCTAGTTGAGAATCGTGCTCGTCGTCAGATTCGTCGTCATCACTTCCGAAGTCGTAAGGATCTTGGGTTTCCGTGTCTGGCAGGAGGACGAGCGCTGAAGATGATGCTGGACCCGACAAACTGCCCTGAGAGTGCGGCGAAGTTGGGGAGTCTGGTGAGTCAAGAGAAGACCGCTGGCGTTCCGCTGCTACAGATGCCATTGGTAATAACAAAGGCCCTGAGCCTTGAGAATGAGGGAGTGAGGGTGTATACGGAGACGTTTTTCTTCTGAACAATTACCGTCTGTATGAGATGCATGCATGCACGTGATGGTCCGCTTAATAAGCAGACGCAAACCACTGCGGGAGTCACGTGCATGATCATAATTGTGGTTTCGTAACTTCCCTACAAAATCTAACCTTCCACTTATGTAACAGAGTTTGGGTCGATAACTTGTACTTTGCGGTGAGATTAACGGGATGTCCCAGGAGGGTGTGGGATGTCCTCGTACTAAGTTGGGCACACATTGCGATTGGGCCACCTTTGCGAACAGGGTCAGCTTACCTGCTCTGTGCGGACGAAGTTGTCTGGCGGCTTGGTAACGACGAAGTCCACACCATACGGAATAGAGTTCCTGTGGAAACTGACGGGAAATAATCCCGTTACTACTGACCTGTAATACGGCTAAGGTTACCGCGGCAACTCCTACCTGCTACGTCAGCGAACCATGATGTGGCACACCCAGCAGCGCACTGTTCGGCGTCGCTCAAACACTTCACCCAGCCGAGACATGCTGACCCAAACTGTACTTGAACACGTCCGACCCTGAGCCAACCCAAAGAACCATGCCTTCCGCCTCCTCTGAGATTTGCATTGTACGAATGGGATGTATGAAATCGCGCTGCAGTAAATTGAGGTCATGAAATTCCATAGGTGTGCTGCTCGTATTCGGTGCGAGTGGTGGTCCACCTGAGCGGAGGGACCACAGCCGGATGCGGTTATCTTGACCCGCTGCGAAAAGAAAATTTTCTGATGGGTCCACGGCGATCGGCTGCATTTGGATGAGTTTCAGAGTTGGGGGTCACGACGACGAGGAAGCGTACAGCTTTGATCACATATGAATTGACATTGCCCGTACACACCTTCAACGGGGTCCGAATGGCAGGGGAGCGCAAATCGAAAGTCGAGATCTAGCGCAAACGTGGCACACTCACAGTTGCACCGAAGACATAGGCCAAGCGGGCGAAGCAGGTAGCTTACCTTGCCATCTACATTAGATACCAAAAGCTGGGAATCACGCAGAAGTCTAAGATTCGTAATGGAGTTATGTGGCCGCGTGAACAGTCCATCTAGAAGGGCATCTCCTTTCGATTCCCATGTCCGGGTGTCAAATCTGAAGATGCCACCGTTTCGAAGACCAGCATAGACGACATGCTGTAAAACGGGTTCAGATCGCAGGACAGGGGCAGGGGTGTGTTATGGTGACGAACATTTTCCTGTGCTACGGAAAACACGTCACTATACGTGGGAAGATTGTGCACTGCAGCACGGTTGGCTATGTCATCGATGCAGACGAGCTGGCTCCTGGCCCCTGTTCATGAAGAGTTGAGACAGCGACAAGCCACGTAAGGTACAGCACATTACCTAGTGCTAACCGAGAGCCTCGGAGATCTGCTGTCCATATGTCGCATGCTACCCGACTGTCGATCCTAGATACCCTGATACTGGTTATGGGCAGTGAACGATGAGATCGTGAACATGAAAGCCAAATGCATACTCTTCGGTGATAGCCTCTAACGGGAAGTGTAGAATTTTGCAGTCGGGACCAAAGGAAGTAGCACTGTTCTGACGTTATGTCAAAGTGCCAATGAATTTGCCGTGCCAGGTAGTATGTACTGACATACACCAGGAGTCAGAGCAACAGATAGAGGATACCTGCAGATGGATTGGTGGATGACTGAGACGATCGTAGTACCTGTACATGCCTCAGATGATAGGTTGAATTCGGGCTGCCATCCATGGGTGCAGAAAGGTGTGGTTTGATTTCGACTGCTTGTCAACGACGAGTAGAACCACCCCACGGAATCGCCTGTGAAATTCCACACGCGGCCATTGTGATGTGCCGTCTTTGTCTCACTGATCATGCATTTGATTAACCTCGAGGACCGACAGGCACTAACCTGGAAAGCGGTGACCGAGCCTCCAAACCACGGGCATTGCATCAGTGATCGTTCTACCTTACCGGTCGATGCAAACTGAGAGCATTGCAGAGAGCTTAAAAAACGACAAGGATAACTGGACGTGTGATTAGGGGGTAGAAGAGGGCATACTGAGTGAGCCAGTCCTTGCGAGATGCCGACGGTAGTGATGAACGCAAACCCGAGAATAGTTGATGAGGCTGTGATCTCATCAACGGGAATGTTGGGTTCCTTGTATCCGTGTCGGACGCCATCCGTTGTTGGGACTGCGGAATGGGGTCAATACCCGGTCGTTCCTTGCCATGGGATGGGGCGGAAGACAGCGGGAAGTAGCGCTGCCTGTCCTCGTCCCAGTACAGGCCGGGGAGGTCGCGCGGCGGCATGACGGAAGTCTGTAGCAGAGCCGCAAAAACATATCAACGACGGCCCATTTTATAACCAGCGAGCTGCGACTCGAACTCTACAGAGCCCATATGTCCCATGCAATCTCTTCATCAGGTTCGTCTCATCTTTTTTTTAATTTTATTTTACCTACGGTCCCTCTGCTTGCTGTAATCTCAACGCGGTCACGTGTTCCGACTTGGTCGCAACCAACATTATTTTTTTTTTTCGGATGATTTTGAGGTTGCAGTTGGGAGTTGTGCAATGGGGCGGGTGTGAACTGACGTCGTATCCCTTTCAGCCACGTACCCATCTCCCAGTGTCCACTGAGCAGCCAATGGAGGGGTCACCTGGTCTGCCAAAGAAGTCTGGCTTGTTGCATTCTGTCAGGTTACCAAGGAAGCCATCCCTGCCGTCACTGTTCATGTCCTCTAGCTCGTTTCTTCAATCGTACGACGTTCCCCCAGACTTGCCATCTTCTTCGCGTGTAGTTTCAGACCCTGTCATGTCCAGCAAGGACACCAGAGATGTAAACGATGTCCCGAATTTCACCCTACCCGCTCCTTCATCGCTATTATTGGACGACGATCCGTTCGCACTGCTCGCACCGCCATCCCCGTCCTCACCTCGTACTCGCTCTTTGCTGGATATGGGCTGCCCTCCGATATCGGAATCTGTCAAACCTTCTACTGTCGAACTGTCTCCCAGGGTTCACGTTCCCCAGGCAAGCTCTGCGCGTCCCAAATCAAGTCATGGCCATGTGCGTCCCGCCCATACGCGGCCCGCATTTACGCCACGTCCTTCGCTACCTTCGTTGCGTACTCTCGTCCAAATGAACGTGGTCGTTCCCAGAAAGGTACGTCCATCGTAGAGAAACCTTGAGTGTTAGAAAAAGCAACGCCTAACTTCGGACTTTGGGTGCACCAGGTCCGAAAAGGAACCGTCGGAGCGCGTTTACCTCACGAACCTTGGGATCTGGATCTCAGTGCCGAATCCTGTCCCCCCTCCCGTAGTCGTTCCTTAATTGCCCCTTCTGAAGACAAACCTGCCAGCTTACCACTAGAGAACGAGGCCAAGGGAAGTGGACGTGACTCTTCCAATGCCCTCAACGACCCGCCCGTGCTGAACGGGGAATCCACCGTAACTTCCGTCGACAACGTTGCTAGCGGAACTCGAGCTCCCGATGAAGCAGTCTCTTCACGTCCATTGTCGGTGCACGATGCCG
This sequence comes from Pisolithus albus, assembly GCA_024613165.1. Taxonomy (NCBI): domain Eukaryota; kingdom Fungi; phylum Basidiomycota; class Agaricomycetes; order Boletales; family Pisolithaceae; genus Pisolithus; species Pisolithus albus. The sequence continues at coordinate 26,424 of JANFAB010000213.1, read as the reverse complement.
ATGTTGAATCTCTCCCTTCGCTTTCATATACCACTTCTGGGCCACCTTCCTCCGCATTGTCACGTGCCTCCTCCTTGCAGTCATCCACGTGGTCAGACCCTGCACTGAACGAAAATGTCCATTCGAACAATAATAAAAATGATGATGTGTTGGATCAAAAAAATTCTGTTGGCCCTGACTCCACTGAGCCCACAGACGGCGAAGACGATCTTCTCAGTTACCACTCGGACTTCGACTATTATTACACCCAATCACTCTCCGACTCTTCTGATTTGGAACAAGACTCCCCAGAAAGGACTCCAAGCGTAGACGGAACGCCAAGTCCGCGTGGCTCAGTATATCAAGAGTCACATTTCGAGCCGGGGACGTCTGCTGACACGATGCGTAGTGGCCTCAGTGAACGCGCTCCAAGGACGTATCATCCCTCCATCCCACATGACAAGCACGAGTGGCATGGGCAACGTGGCACACTTGACAAGCGCACTAGTGCTGGAGACCGCAGAGGGTTTGAACAGGAAATGTACGGGCAAGTGGGCTGTCGTTCGACTAGCCGCGCCGGCAGGGACCAGGGTGGCAGTAGAGTTGGAGCCATCGATACCTCGGGGACCAGACACTACACCCATGGGCCTTCGTCGGATTCAACCTCGGATTTCAGTTTGTCTTCTACCAACGAGGACAGCAACACTGTCTACCATAGCATCGACGGCGTCTCCAATGGTCCCTCGCGCACCCATTCTCCCCTGCAATCCCGGATACCGAGAACAGGTGGTGGTTCGGATGATGACGTACCGCTTGCCCAACGCATGCCTACTGCCTTGACAGCGCAAAAGTCAATCAGGCAACAACTTCGCGACGAACGACACCAGCGAAAGTTGGACCGCACCAGAAGTACCAATGCACCCCCTCCCGTCCCCACTCTTAAACCCACGGAAGCAAACGTAGTTCCAGGTGCACGGAGTGTCGCTAGTGGTCGTAAACGATCAGCCTCCTCTGCGGCGCCCCCGCGAACAGGCCCTCTCTGGCCAGAGGCTAGCTCTTCCCACCCCTCGCCAATCCCACCCGAAGATTTGTCACGAAAGCTTATGCAACTTCAAACATCCTCTTCTGGTTCTGGCGAGCAGGACCTTCCCACGTCTTTCTCAAGGAAGGCCAAGCTCGCTCGTTCTACTACGACAAGTCCCACCCGGGGACGTCACGCAGAATGCACTGCGCATACACCACAGTTGACTGTGCGAGGTGCTGAAGCATCATCGCAGAATCGATTGCTGAAAACTGCACCTCCGTTTCACCGTCCTGATCGCCGTCATGCCGAGTCGCCCCATCAACCATCTGAAACTATGTCGGCCCAATCTCTCGGACGGAGCATGACGGTAGGAGCTCGGCATATACCAGATGATATTCGCGGACGTGTTTCTGTGGAGGGCAAGGCTCATTCTGTACGCAACGGCGGAGACACACGTGCGGGTCACGAGCCAGTGGTTAGGTCAGGTCGCATTAGCGAAGATAAATGGAGACCGCCTGGTAGTCTATCTCGACCGTCCGTTGATCGGGAAAGTAATACGTCCAATCAGCGTGTCGCACAACGGCTACCTCTTCCCGCGCCACCCCCTGCTTCGACATCGACATCTCCGCTCCAACCCCCAAAGGTTTCTGTGATTCAACAAAGAATTTTTATTGGCGACATGCAACGGTTCAACACAGTTGAGATCACGTCGAATACCACTGCTGGAGATGTGGTCAAGCTTATGGCTAGTCAAGACATTCTTGACAAATCTGGGTCATGGATGTTGTTCGAATTAGCCCAAGATTATGGCATGGGTGAGTGGTGATGAGAGTCTGAATCTCACGTGTAGCATGACTGAACCAATTTGTCGTCAGAGCGACCGGTTCGGGCCTATGAATTACTGTTGGACGTCTCAGCCTCATGGGACAAGGACAAACTTTTAAATGCATTCGTTATCAAACCCACGCCCATGGCACGGTTGTTAAGCCCATCTGTAAGTTTCATTTCCGTGCATCTCTATTAGTGTTTGATGGCGGTGTTTGGTAGGCGATTCCCAGTTGCTCGCCTACACATAGAGGTTGGGTAGAATGGGAGAGCAAACGAGGAAAATGGAGTAAACGCTGGATGGAGTTGAGAGAACACGGTTTATGGCTGTCCAAACGCGACACGGTAAGATGATCGTTCTTCTAATAAATCATCGACTTTGAGCGAACTCCGTGTCTTAGGGGAAAGACGAGACCTTTTTGTGTTCGATGTCAAATTTCGACGCGTACTATGTCACTCGGCGGCATAAATCGCCCAAGCCCTTCGTGTTTGCTATCAAGTCGACGGACCATCTATCTTTGTTCGAAAACGCCGCCGACTATCTCCACGTGTTTTCATGCAACCAGAGAGATGGCGAAAAGTGGATGGAAGCCATTTTAGTTGCTCGGGTGTGTAGCGGACCTTTTCCCTCCATATCTCTCATGTCCGCTAACTTCTCTATTCAGTCATATGTACTTCACCAAGAAAAGCATGTATTGTGTACCAGGCCAGTCGAGATGCTTTCACAAGCACAGCCGCTGTCGCGCACTCGGACCAGGAAGCAATCTGTGTCCAGTCGACCTGCTCAACCTTTGATCAGCGTTCCCCCTCCGTTTAGTGTTTCGCCAACTGCGAATGTAGTTTTTGAGCCCGGTTCCCTGTTGGCCAAACGCAAGGGCGATCTACAGACATGACACGTTAGACTTTTTTTTTTCTTTGACTTGTGTGTATTACGATTGTCTTCTAGCACATATACCCTCAGCCTCGGCATAATCGCACGGCCTTGATTTGTACCCTTTTCGATCGTTATATCGGATATTTGATGTATTTATTATACCGCTACATACATTGATTGAACCTGGAAAACACGTTATAATAGCGAACTAAACATGAGTGTAGATCCTAAGTTGATATCTTTTGTTTCTTCTTCACCGGTCCATCCTCGTCCTCCTTGGTGGTTGACTTCAACTTGGGTTTCGGTTTCGGTCTAGGCTTCTCATCGTCAACATCCATAGCATCATCATCTTTCTTAGGCTTAGCCGGTTTAGGTTTGGGCTTCGCAGCAGCTTTCTTAGGTTTCTCGTCCTCACCCTCTTCCTCGTCGTCACTGCCCTTTTCCTTCGTCTTTGCCTTCTTTTTCGAAAGCTTCTTCGGTTTGCTTCCCTTTGCAAGCTCCCTGTCGCCGCTTGCGTCTGATGCGGTAACACCACCACCGGAAGAATCAGATTCGCTTTCCGTGGGTGACCCTTCATCACTAGATGATGCTTCGAAATCCTCGTCTAGAACTCAAAAGTCAGTAAACGTCGAAAAGCGGACGTCAAGAAATCACCTTCTTCACTGTCATCGTCATCCCCGCCTACCCTCGGTCTTGGCCGCTCGTCTCCACTACTTGCTACGCTCTGCATCTCCTCATCGGAGTCTCCCGCCCCAGCAGCGAGTAAATCTACATCCGGTACCATCTCGTTCTTCAACTTTATTTTCTTGTCTTTGAGGTAGCTTTCGACCGGTTCATGTTCCTCCTTATTGATGGACGTGAACGTAAATTCCGGACCTCCCTTGGTGATGATCTTGAGATCGAAGGTACGCGCTGCAGTAGCACCCACACCGGCACCGACACGAGAGAAGACACATTGGTGGATATCAGAAAGTTCGATAAGCATCGGCTGCTTCGAGACGAAAAAGATGTATTTCTCGAGCATGAAGAGGTCGCCCTGAACTGCCTTGAAGTTGGCTTTTATGCCCGGGTGGCCACCGCGACTGTAGGGTTGTCAACAGTCAGGGTGTCGAAAACAAGAATCCTCTAACACGAATACAAACCTCTGGAAGGCACCAGAGCCAATGATTTTTTTCTTTGAAAGAGCACGGAACACGCCAGAGACAACCTCAAACGTGGGGTCCTCGTAGTGTTTCTTCAGCTTGTCGTACTTGGCTATGTCTTCTCTGCAAGGGCCAGCTCAGATGGTATTTTTCGTACAATGATAGGTTTGTGCGCACTCTGACATATTAAGCTCAGCCGTTGTTTCTTCTTCCCTGGCGAACTGCATGACCAGGTATTGATACCTGGTCTGCCCTTGCCTGATAGGCGTACTCAGGCCGAGCTACGAAGGTCCATTGAATATTGGGAGATACGAGCAGAATGCGGGGATACGCCATACTATGAACAGGACGTGTTGGTCATCCTTTGGAAGAAGAAACAGTTTTGATATGCTTGAGTAGAGTATCTTGTAGTCGTACGTCTTCCCACGTAGTCGTAAGAAATCGATAAACATATCCAGATCGTAGCGTCCACGAGGCGTTAGTACAAGAACCTCTTCGAAGCTCAGCACGAGATCCCCAGCGACTTGGCCGATTTCAGCCTTCTCTTTGATGGCATCGTGGAAAGCCTGAGCTGCACTCATTTCTTCACCCTCTTCGTCGTCGGACTTTTGTGAACCCGCGTCCGATCCACGGGCTCGTACGTGAGTCCCAGGTACGTAGAAACGGATTTCTGTCATCTCATCCGGAGCGTTTCGTGATGACTTCTTGCCTGCCGACAGCGAAGAGGCGAACTCCAACGAGACTTCCGTCTTACCCGCAATGTTGGAGTTGGCCACCTGGTTAAGTGGCAGCTCGAAAGCTGTCTTGTTCGACACTAGAAAGGCGAGGTCCTGGCCTTGGTGACCGGTTAGCGACACTCATGAGCTTAGAGTGAGAGCGATGGGAGAACCTTGGATGTCCGTTACTCCCCAATTCCACCCCTTGAATGTAACATCCTTCACCTCCAATGCTACCGCAAAGTATTGCTTGAGCAAACTGGCCAACTTGTCATGATCCTGGGGTGAACCATTAACCGTCGTTTCTCGGGACCCTGCTCGAAGACCCACTACCCACCTCCCGCATGAACCCGTCGAACGTTTCTCTCCGTCTGTCCTTCAACCCTACTCTTAGCTGGAAGTTTCTTGCAACTCTGAACCATTGAGCCCATTTGATGTCACCAGAGGGTAGTGCGACGACCTTTTCATTTTCCTCTCCTTTCCAAGCCATCCCACTGTTGGCAACGCGAAATTCTGGGCAGGTTGACACTCGTTTCAGCACAACACGACTAGAACACGCCCATAGCACTTACTGCCAACTTCCGGAGACAGTCCGTGGTATATTTTGTCAAATTGAGTGGTCGACATCGCGTTCAGCGAAAACGAGTGCGACTTTTGTGTGAGGGATGATGGTGGACGAAGGCCAAGGACGCGTGCGCTAACCAACTGCGTGCCACATTATTGATTATGACGCTTGTCGTCATCTTCATTACCGCGTCCGTCTACTCATCGCGTGCATCCACTCGACACGGCCGATCTTTCATTACCTGCGACCACCCGTTGTGGTAAAACAGGTGTGCCCGAGCGAGCGATGGACTCCACACAGGAAAGAACGTTCTGCAAATGGTACTCAAGGTGTATGTAGTGGTTTCATGGACCGCTAATCTTGCACGATACAGGCTTAACACGAAGCTGGAAGCCAACGGATACCCTCCGATGCGTTCGCTCGTTCAGGACCTGTCTGATGGTGTTCGGCTCATTCAACTCATGGTCCGTCATCGTTAACTGTGAAGGTCACTATAGATCACTCATCGTCACTGCATTCTCTCCAGGAGATCATGGGTGAGCAGTTATTACTTCCTGAGCTTCCGCCCTCATTCAAATGTCCAACCAAGGTGATACGTCGCTCGGAAGGTACAATAAAAACCCTAGAATGCGAGTCCAGAAAGCAGAAAATGTAAACAAAGCCCTGGAATTCATCCGACAAAGAGGCATTAAGTTAACCAACATTGGTCCGGAAGGTACGGTCATCTTCGTGATGTTGTCATATAGGCATGTTTCCTCATATCACGTAGACATCATGGATGGAAACTTGAAGCTCATACTCGGGATGATTTGGACACTTGTTCTGCGTTTCACTATCGCGGACATCAGGTTGGCGAAGATCGTCTCGTTAATGTTCGTTACCACTCAGACGGATGATTTCAAGTGAGGAAGGCCTTTCCGCAAAGGAGGGTTTACTCCTCTGGTGCCAGCGGAAAACTGCTCCATACAAAGAAGTCGATGTACAAGACTTTTCTTCGAGCTGGTCAGACGGACTCGCTTTGTGAGTTGGTCCCCGTTGAACGTCCCATTGATTTGGGACTGAAGTCGCATTAGATGCGCTCTCATCCACTGCCATCGACCCGACCTACTGGACTATGATAAATTGAACAAAGTGAATTCATTTCCGCCCACAGTTCTCTTCCGCGAATGACAGTTTCCAGTCAGATCGGCATGGAAATACGCGCCTCGCATTTCAGGTGGCTGCAGAACACCTCGGTATCCCCGTACGTTCCTTGTACGACATAGAGTCCTTCCCACCCTTGACATGTCGGCCGTCTAGCAATTATTAGAGGTGGAAGATCTGTGCGACTCGGCGCATCCCGACGAACGAAGTGTTATGACATATATTGCGAGCTTCTTCCATGCTTTCTCTTCGATGGGTTTGTCCCGTGTTCTGGAGTTTGTGGCAACAAAATTGGTTAACGCATTACGACAGATCAGGCGGAGACCGTATCCCGGCGAGTCGAAAAGTTTGCGGAACTCATGCAATCGGTGTGGTTGAGCAGGAATGATTACGAACGCCGAGCTCGCAACGTGCGTCCTCCTGTTTATGATAACCGCTCCATAACTCCACCTAAGGCTGGTGTTGTTAAGTTACTCCGCGCACTTTCCGAAGTCCAAGCCGAATGGGCTGCCAGCGTGTTCGCGGGTACATATGCCGATGCGAAAGCACAGTCTGCGAGTTTCCACAGGTACAAACATTCTACCAAGCGCAATTGGGTGACCGAGCGTCAGGATATCACTACCCTTTTTGGAAACATACAAACGAAGCTGCGTACCTATGGGCTCAGGGAATATGTTCCTTCACAAGGATTGGCACCTTCGGTCAGCGGCGCTCCTCCCGTACGTTGATCATCATTTAACATGTTGTAGGACATCGACCATGCTTGGAATGACCTTCTGCGTTCCGAAGCGAATCGGTCAAGGTCGATCAATGCTCAAATAAGGCAGTGAGTTCTGTTTAACCTGTTCGTATCTGCGTACCACTGCCTTCACTACAGGATCAAGGAGACCCTTCGGAAAGAGTTCGCGGACCTTGCCAATGATTTTTCACAACGTCTACATGCGATCACTCTCGAACTTTCGAACGTGGAAGGGCCACTTGAGGTGAGTGTGTCGTGGTTTGTGAATAGGCCCGGGACCCACCTATTCCTCAGGAACAACAAGAATATGTCCGAACACTGCAGACCCGACTACCTGCTCTTAATGACGCCCTATCGCGTGTTTCGAGGGCAGAGAATGACTGTATTACAGCGAACGTTGAGGAAAACGACTATACCATTTTCACCTGCCAAGATTTGGAATTCGAACTGGAACTTCTTGCCCAGAGCATAGCTAAAAAGATCTCATTCATCGACAACCAGGTGCACCCATCCACATACTCGCGAGGTTAACGATTGAACGATGTATCCATTCACAGATCGTTTCGAGGAACATGACGAATTTGACGCCGGCACAACTTGAACAGTTTGAGAGCACATTCCGTTATTTTGCGCGCGACGAGACAAATACTCTCAGTCTTCCTGACTTTAATGCGGCTCTTGCTAGTCTTGGTCTGGTGTACTCCGTGCGTATGCCTATGATACGTTTTAACATGTGCGAATTGATGATGGCACAGGACGAGGACATGAATTACCTGTACGACCATCTTGTGCAGGAGTATGGTGCTATCACGTTCCAGGCATTTATAAACCTCCTGGTAAGTGCACCATATCCTCTGATTATTAGCAGAAGACAGAAGTAATGCTCCTGTCAGGTGGACATCACTGAAGATCAGACGTCACCGGACCAATTGCGGGAGTCTTTCCGTGGGATTGCAAGCGACAAGGTATGCTATGGCAACACTGCACGCGATGCGCTTACCACGTTCGTACTGCTTCAGCCGTTTGTTACCGAGCTCGATATGCGACTTGCGCAACTTTCCAGTGGCGCTATTGATTACTTACGAGAAGTGTTACCTTTTCAAAGGAATGAGGTCGGGGAGCCAGAATATGATTACGAAACATGGCTGGAGGAAGTGTTTGTTTAGGCATACCATCATGTACTTTGCTAATGATTGCAATGTTGATACCCCCCCTTGGCAATCTCACACTTTTCTTTTCCCAACATTGCAGATTATCTCTGTTCTAGGTGGTTACTCGATGTTATACTCAAGCAACATCGGGTGCTCATAAAACATCGCAGGACGTACTAAACCAAACACAAGAACTAATACTGATTTTAGACCTCGAAGGTGAACGAAGCCCCAACCTTGTGAGCAGGACCAGCGGGCACGACGTCGTTCAGTCGTTGGGTGTCAAGTGCGAGACCGAAGGACGCCTTCACACCAGGGCGGAGGGTTTGCGTGTAACCTGTGAGTATAATGTCAGTCCCAGCTTGATACCAGGTTGAGCGGAGACGGACCAAGGGCCAAAACGCCAGCATTGTTGATCTTGGCCTTCACAAAGGCAGCCGAGTCAAGGTAACTGTTGAGTTGTCAGTGACACACACGCATAAACCATACAGTCATTGGCTTACGCCTTGGTGCCAACCTCGAGGGCAACACCTGAGGTCGTCGACTTGGCATCATAGACGGCCTTGGCGCCTGCCTCCACGTCGGAACTGACACGGTGGTAGTAACTGGCCGAGAAGGTGTTGAGGTTGTTGAGACCGTGGATCGTGACAGCGTATTCGGGGGCATTGTAGCCGACGGCTGCGGCATAGCGGGAGATCTTGCCCTCAGTGACGTTGTAGGCGGCCTCAGCACCGAAAAGGAAACCATCACGACCGAAGACAGTGTCAGTGGTGAAGGTGGGTCCCTTGCAAAAATTTCCAGTAAGAATCATGGGCCTTCAACGCAGAGTTTTTGCAAACGTACCTTGAACACGTCGAGAGCACCGCGGGTGTGTACGCCAGACTGCTTGTAGACGAGGTTGACAAGAGCGGATTTCGAACCTGAATCCGGGACCAAAGAGGTTGAAAAGTCGAGTTTCAAGCCTTTTGCAAGGTAGTTCTCTAGCTCGAGCTGCGACTTGAGGATATTGGAGGTCGTCCATGTCTCGGTGAAGACAAGTCCGTTCTTGGGGTCGGAGTATTTGGCCTCGATATCACCGTTGATGGCTTGCGACTTTGAATCACGGAGACCAGCGACCTTGAAGGTGACGCCCGAAGGGGTCTTGCTCTTGACCTCCAAAGCGGTCCCGAAGAAGGGGTAGTCCTTGGTCAACAAGTCGTTGGAGGACTTTCCAAGGTCCTAACGAGAAAAGAATGATAGTTAGCCGAAACCACAAATTACTTTCCAAAATAAAAGGGTTTTACCTTCCATGACGGGGGAACTGGCTGAGGTAAAGACATGACTGAAAACTCCAACGACGGTTCGACGTTCAACTGAGGAGGATGAGGGAAATGCGGAAAACGAGACGAGAGTTCAACGGATCAAATCGTGGGAAAGTATTACGCAACGTGCTTCAACAAGCCCCCACGGCATCAATGACGTGCACACCACTCAAGTATGCAGAATACCGGTGTGTGTCAGAATGCCTTGTCCCAATGTGAATGTCCGGGCTCGCGGTCCTCCCTAGTCGTAGATCTAGCCGACGTGTATGCTTGTACCGAGTTTGTGTACTTCAAAGATGTACTCATGACGGACTCCTTGCCGATTACTTTTTCAATGCAGCTGCTCCGCAAACATCCTTTCTCTACGTTTCTAGCGATTTGCAGGGCGGGAGTTACACGTAAGCCAGCTATCAGCGGGAATTTCGACAGCCTTCGCTACATGAGCACGTTGACCGCGTACTTAACCGGGCAGTGAAAACGTGGTAGGTGCCGTGTTGCGAGCTGATGTATTGCATGGAATTCATACTAAAGACCTTCATCCAGTTCACGTCCAAAGCCGGACGGGTGGTCTCGGCTTCTGGCACTACTGGGGCATATTTTTGTGGTTGGATCGTCTACCATATGACGTCCCTCACTGTAAAAAGTAAAAGCGCTATATTTCAGCGTCCGTGACGCTGAAATGGACAAAATCAGTGTCTGTGACGCTGAAACAGTGGACGCGTCTTTTCAGCGTCATTGTTTGACAGTGATTTTACGCATCACAAAAAATAAATGTTTGATTTTCAGTGTCGGGGGAGAAAATCAGCGTCATAAACTGACTTAGCATGGTCCACAAGAGATGCTTTGTCAGCAGGCACCGAGTGCACAAATTGACTTATCTAAAAAAAATCAGATCCATGTTTTTATTTATTTATTGCTCCAGTCCTGGCGAAATTATGTAATGCGGTGCTGCTGTCCCTACAAACAGCGTGACGGTCACGCTCACGTGTTTATCGCGAGCACCCGTTCTTTGCTTCCTCCCATCTCTTTCCTCGACGTGCCATTTGCAGCAAGAACGGACCTATTGCTCTCCGGGTCTCGAGCACCCATCCAGGCTGTATCCAGTATATTCGACACGTTGCAGTGCCCCGTACCAACAGAAACGAGTTGGTATCTGGTAAGGCTGAACGAGTCCTTGTCTTTCTTGCAAGATAGGCTACTTTCTCGGGGTTCTCGCGTACGTCTCAAGATATCATCATGTTTCTATTAGAGGACTGACTGGCTCTATGATATGTGCAATATGAGTCCCTATATGCACTGTTTAGCCACAACCATATTCAAGTCTGGGGCCAGATCTGGTATGGATTTGAGTTAGAGAACATGAGAGATCGTCCTTCTGAGTCCACCGACCTTGCCCGGTATCTCTGTTTCTGCCCAGACCACTGGCTGATGGAAGAGTTTTCCGATCTCCAGGTCGCTTACTCATCAACTTCCTACGTGTACTGCATACCTTGTTGGTCGCCGACGTGTCCCAGGCTTGGGTGAATACCTTTCAATTAGTGCCGTGTTTTGCCTCATGCACTTAATCTCTCTGCAGAGAGCACTATGTGTCCTTGCAGTCATTCCCGCGCTGTTCGAGACATCGCTTGCTGTAGTACTGGCCATTGACTATGGCACCAACCAGATGAAAGCATCTTTGATGAAACCAAGGGTTCTGTTTGATGTCCTGCTGAATAAGGACTCTAAGAGAAAGATCCAGTCCTTAGTTGCATGGAAAAGAGATGACAGGCTCTTTGGAACTGACACGGCGAACCCCGTACGTCTCAATTTTCATCTGCGTGACACTTGCCATTGACCTAGCGTGTGCAGGCTTCCCGTTTCCCATCGGATTCATTCTCATCATTGAAGCTTCTCCGGGGCACGCCCCGAAGGTGAATATATGCGGTGACGTTTGCCACAATGGTACTCCACAACCCTGCCGCTACAGTACTTCGCCACTGGACGCCCACGCGAGAGATATTCCAAGGTGCGCAATGTCCCCGCTTCCAGTGCCTCATATTCCCTGCCCCACCGCTATGTCATTCTGCCTGTAGCTTACCCATATATGCGATGTTTTGAGCCGCATGGGGTTCTCGTGCTTGATGCCTCACATTCCCCCATCGTACTGCTATGCATTCCGTGTGCCGGACCCCACTGCAGCCTGCCGCCTGTCCCAGGAGTGCACACGTATCCCCCTGCGTCATGTATAGGATAGGATAGTACACGACTGTATTCAATCTGGACGGAATGAAGTCGATCGTAAACTGTCAGAATTGATGCTGTGGCAATGAAAAGCAGCATATAAATTCTTTTTATTCAATGATCTCGACACTCTTGTTCAATGCCGGTGATGATTTTATTCAATGTCCTGGACGCTGATTTTTAGTAGGCCGGATGTCCACTTCAGCGTCATGTTAAGACACTGAAATTCAATGACGGACGCTGATTTTTAGCTGTCCTGACGCTTACTAAGAGTGTCTTAGACACTTATTTTACACATCCTGACTTTTCATAGTGCCTCCAATTCTCCACAAGCTTTGGGTCATCCTATGCTCCTTTAGTGCGATACTTTCATGTTGGCTCAGGCACTTACTTTTATCTTGAATTTCTCGTCAGAGGTAGAAACACGAAACATCCTTCATAAACCAAGCGAGACACGCGTCCTTAGAGGGGGTTCCTTTCGGAGGGTAGCGCGTGAGCTAGTGCCCACCACTTACAACTGACAAACCTACTCACACTGCCAGCCTTTGATCCGCTGATGATGTTATAGGGATCAGAATCACAAGGAACGGAACAGCAAGCATCTCTTACTGCTCTTGGCAATACCGACAATGGAAACGACCATTGGAATATCCTTGGTGTCCTTCACGAGCTTGTCCACCTCATGCAAGAAGCTCTCCGATGGGCATTGTGAGATCCCTGCCAATCCAGTCCTCGTCGTGTACGTCGACGACGAGGTAGTCTTCAAGATGCAGAAGAATGTGAAAGTTTGATCGGGGAGGACGGCAAACTGTGTTCCACACCTTTCCGGGGTTTCTCGTCACTCAGGACGATGTTTGCCAGCACCTCGCTTTCTCACCGAGGCACTGATGTACTTTACCATGATGTAGTTCGGAGAGTCTGCGTGATGAATGCTCATGCAAGACGGGCTAGACCCACCAATCGTCGTCCACTTGTCAGCGCTGCACCCGGTGTCACGCACCAAAGGTGTTTGGCGACGTGAGCATGGACTCGGAAGCTGAATGATGAAGAACGGAGAAGCCTAGCCCTAATGCGAAGAATGACTGATATTGCCAGCAGTCATCCATCGCACAAGAACCATCCTTAACGTTAGGGAGGAAACCGCTCGAGCGCCCGAAAAAACTTTTTGAGCGCTAGTTTACGGCATTCCGATTTTTCGAATATCTCCATCAATTCTAAAGATATCGACACCATTCCCACGCTCACAGGAAGCTCTCGACCACGCCATCCTTCCTACCAAATTTGGTAACGATCCGCGCACTCCACGATTTTCTGCATCATTTCTACCAACGAACGCCCATTTCGCCAATATTTATCGTAATGGCCACCTCCTCGACCATCTCTTCGCTCGTGTCCTTTGCTAGGGAGAATAACTACGAGTACTTGCCAGGAATCCCCACTAGCTCTCGCCCTGAAGCCTCCTGGTTCATCCCTCCCTCGTCCATGACCTCCCATCCTATCATTCTGGGACAGCGCGTTCTTCTCGTCAGTCTGACATCGAGGAAGACATTCTTTGGTCGCCTCAAGTCTGTCGTCAGGCTTGAGAGGTCTTATGTGGTTGTTTCGGTCTCTCCAGTCGAAAAGGATTATGGATTTTTCCTTCCTGCCCCCTGCAACGTCTATCTCTCAATCTCGTCTTTCATTCTCCCAAAATTGCGACAGCTCCAGTACCAATTACTATCATCTACACTATCTGATCGCATTCATGATGATTTTGAGGCACTTCTCCCTGCCCTCATTGGAGAAGACGGCCCCTCCTCCTCCTCATGCCCTCCAGAGCACTAGTTGCACCTGGTACAGGTCGCTTTGCAGAGAGGAGAGAGGGGGGAAAAGTTGCGAAATCCTAAGCCCTGACTACCCTGGAGACCCCCAAAGTTGGCCCCTGGCAGAAATCCCCACAGTTCTTCTTTCGGACGTGCAGCATATTGCCCCAATGAATCTGGATCTCAGATCTAGGAGTCAGAGTGACTCATTTGCAGTCATACCCCCCTTATTCAGCAGTGACCAGTGCGCTTACTCATCCCCCTTTCTGTCGCATTATTCATCCGTTCCTTAATGACTCATTCTATTTCAAATGATTTGTGATATTCTTCGTCATGCTGACTGATTTTACTTACCAATCGCTTACTATCCTTACTCAGCCTTGCTCGGCCTTACCAATCCTTTACCAATCCTCTTACCAATCGCTTACAAACCCCTTACAAAGTGTTTCCCTCTATTTACTTCAGGCTGCGCTACCTTTTGTATATAAGTACCAATACGTCGCAGCAAGCAACAAGCAAGTAGCCCCCCTGCATAGGATACTGTCCCCTTTGTAGTGAGACTGCTGCCCAATCTTTATCGACGTTATCTGCCTTATTGTCGTCGCTTTAAGGCCCTTCATTATCTTCTTTATTCTTGCAGTATCTGAGGCTCCATTAAGGGTCTATTTACTGTCAATCTTCATCATTCTTTCGTCGCTTCCAGGCTCCGAGTAGCCTGTATTTCTTCGCATTTTCAGTCTTCCCTTGCTCCCCTCTCGTCAGGAGCACCTTCCCTTCTGCCCTAGTCGTCTAGGTGTGCAGAACCCCTCCCCCACTTCGCTGTAACCGATCCCTCGAGCCAAAGTCCGCGAAGGTAAACCACCGACTCGGCAATTGTCTTTGTGTTGGGTTTTTTTGGTGTTTTCGCCATAGATCCACATGTCGACTCACATCTGGAGCCCACCGCGAGGCGTGGTTACATTTGGCTCGAAATCCATCTCATTTTCTTCGTAAACGACTCCTACGTCGTCTGCCCTATCGAAATCTTCGTCATCGCCAATAACCATCCATTCCACCTCGTCGCAACTCGCCTTTTCGACCGCCAATTCCCCTCAGAATAATCCCCATACTTTCCCACCATGTCTTCGACCACTGCGAACCCACTTATGCCAGTGCAAGCTCAGGCAGCTGCATCTGTTAATTCTGCTCGTTCTGTACTCACTATGCCACTTCTTGGAACCAAATCTTCCCCAGAACTCTTCCAGGGCGACTGCTCTCGAGTTCGCACCTTCCTCGACCACTATGAGTGACTCTGTGCCTTCCATAATGTCACTTCGGACCATGATATGGTCACCTCAATCCTCCCTTACTGCAATACTCGTGTCAGAGAAATCATCGAAGGAATGCCTCACTTTCATACCCCCAACTGGGCCAGATTGAAGGCCAGTTTGCTTCGCTACTTCGATGCCGACATCTTCGACGAAAGGTTCTTCGAGAGGGACCTCAAATCTCTTGTGCTGCGATTCAGGAATCAGCCCATCATGTCCCTGCACGATTTCCGAGCCTATAACCAAGAGTTCACTCGAGTTGGAGGCTGGATGAAGCACAAGGGAAAGCTCACTGAACACAAACACGATCGCTACTTCTGGGCTGGACTTTCTCCCTTGTTTCGAAGCTCTGTAGAGGGTAGACTCAAGCAGAAGGACCCCAACCTTGATGTCAGCA
The DNA here is from genome assembly GCA_024613165.1 of Pisolithus albus. NCBI lineage: Eukaryota > Fungi > Basidiomycota > Agaricomycetes > Boletales > Pisolithaceae > Pisolithus > Pisolithus albus. The sequence goes on along the minus strand of JANFAB010000213.1, from coordinate 11,239 downwards.
TACCTTTCCCCTATGATGAAGTTTGTAGAGCTGCAGAAGAGGTGCTGCGTCGAGATCGGTTCGATGCTGATGACCTTGACCTCCTCGGTCCTCGATCCATATCCAGTCTTTCAGAGAAGGAGAATATCCCTCCACAGCAGCATGATGCGAGGGGAGGGAGTGTCCGACCGCTTCTACCACCCCAGGAAGCCAGGAGAAACTTGGAGACACTGGAGAGGGAGGGAAGCATGGCTCAGAAGCAGGATGAGGTCGAGACCCTGATAAAATCCTTATCTCGTATGTCCTTAAACGATCCAGATTACTCATTGCTCTATTATCGAGCCATCAAGATGGATCCCGATGCTGCAAAGGTGATTCGTCCCCCAGCACTCCACTCCGCCCCTGTTCCTAGCTCCACTGCGCCCCCTGTCAGTCCGAATTCATCCCAGGCACGCCCCCAGAGGAAGCCCATCATCTGCTTTGGCTGTGGAGTCACTGGACATGGCCTAGGCACCTGCGATGCGATCAATGATCTTATCAAGAAGGGTTCTTTGGCTAGAGATGACAACCATCGCGTCATATATCCCAATGGGCAGCGCATCTACAGGAATGGTGATGAAACGATCTTGCAGGCTTATGAGAGATCTGTGAAGCCGACCCAATCCTCCAGTAGTGTCCACTTTGTTATCCATGAAGAAGCCGATGAATTTCTTGGAGCAGAGATCTATGAGTTAGAGGATGACGCTATTGTTGCTGCTGCAGAAAGAAATGCGAAAATCTCGAAGGATAAGCGAAGGGAAGTCTTCGATGGAGTGCTCCTCCCACCTCGGAACCATGGGAAGGGCAAAGAGAAGGAATTTCCGAAGCAATCTACCTCATCGACACCTGCCAATCAGCCTCAGCCACCATCAGCCCCACACTCTGATCGCCTATCAGCCCCACAATTTGATCGCCCATCAGCCCCTGTCCATCATCCATCAAATCAATCTTATCCGACACCTGTCGCACAGCCACCTGTCAATGTCACTGCGCCCAAAGCCCCTGTCTTCGTTCCTGTTGATGTCCATCGTCGTGGCTTTGATGGGAATGATGATGATGCCATCATGGAAGATGAATCCATCAATAAACCTTCGCAACAGGCCTCTGAGTCCCCTGCTGACAAGGGGAGGAAACCCAAGGCCCCTGCTGCCATGACTTCACCATTATCTCAATCAGCAGACCCAAAGGCTATTGTGGATCGCATTCTGGCTACCCCTATGACTCTTTCATTGGGGGAAGTGATAGGAGCTTCAAGGGACGTCTCTCATCATCTTCAGGAACTCATCAGATACAAGCGTCAACCCATCACTCAATCTGTCAGAACTGTCGATGGGACACCTCCCATCAGTTCTTATCTCGCTTTGACATCCAGCCCCTTAATCACAATTAATCTCACCTGTAATGGTCGACAGGTGACAGCTGTCATCGACTCAGGCTCCACCCTTAATGTGGTCAAATCGAGTATAGCACGATCTGTCATTCAGATGCCCATCGACATCTCAAGATGCATCAATATGAAGGATGCCAATGGTGGAGTATCAATGCTCACTGGTCTAATCAAAGATGTACCGCTGAAGAGAATTGAAATAAGAGTGACTGGGATGGGTGGTGAAGTCTGAGGGGGAATTCTTCCCAAGGGGCTTCTCTAGCCTGGAGGAAGGCTGTCTAGGGACGTCTGATGCTGTCTGAGGCTGTCTAGACACTGAGAGAGGCACTCGAGGCCTTCTCGAACTCGAACCCGAACTCTCGAAACTCTGGGAACTCGACTTGTTATTTTTGTAACTAGGTACAGAGCTCTGTAAGTGTGCGAGTGGCTTACCTAAGCCACATCACGTGTCTAAACTCGAAGCACTAAAGTAAACACTACAGTAAATGAACAGAAAAAAAAAGAAAAGAAAGTAAACACAATAAAATAATAAAAAATCCCCTGGTAGGGAGTATACTCTCCCTACATCCACAGGCCACTTGAGAATTCAACCGTCCTCGGTTGTGGGCTGACAGCACGAGCTCGAAGGCGCCAACAGGTGGAGATGGCAGACAAAGATGCCAAAGGATAACGATCGTGCAAAGCATCATGAAACTCGAGGAGATGGTGGAGAAGAGTGTAGGGAAGATGTAGGAAAAGAAATCGAATGAATACGTGCCCTCGGTGATAAGATATTCGCAAAACTGTCAGAATGCGCCCTCGTCCACGAAATTGGGAATATCTCCGCATCCGAAGTGCCAGTCACCACCTAAAATACATCACCTGAAAGCCTTCATCGAGTAGTACCATGTCCTCCGAAAGCGAGAGGTTCGGCCTAGAACTGAGGGAGATATACTGTATGCGACGTCATAGCACAGCAGGGGGATGGGGAGAGGGGAAGGTGCCCGAACGGTAACCGTTGGTGCAATCGACATGAAACCATGGATAATGGTCGAGGAATATGTGGGAAGCACGTAGGAAATACCTCCAACCAAATCCGCGCACCCCGTCCCAAGATATCGGCAAAACCGGCCCAGGGTGCTTCCACTCACGAAAATGCGAATCTCTCCACAACGGCTACACCAATCTGGACAAAAAGCATACCATTCAAAAGGGGTGGTCGAGTACCACGAAACCCCCAAAAAGCGAGAGGCACGGCGAGGACCCGAGGGAGATACGGCGTGGACAGTGAGTAGGGCAGCACAGTGGGGACAAAGAAGAGGCCGCCGAGCAACGACCGCTGGGGCAATCAATACCAAAACATAGGTAGCGGTAGAAGATGCCTGGGAGGACACGGAGAAAAAGAAATCAAACCGATTGGTGCCTCCAGTCCCGAGATATCCGCCAAGTTGTCTCGTACTCCTCTGTACACCACTAAGACCCATATCTCCACAACCGTAGAGCGCGTCGCAATGGAAAGGTATCACCGGGTAGATATGAACAAGCAGTTCCACCGTACGAAAATGCGAGAGGCACGGCGCAAAAATGAGTGCGATATGCAATCTTGACCTCCCTACCCTGGTTTGGACGCAAAAACTTGAATAACTCCGCATCTACGGAAGCGCGCGCGACGTCTCATATATCGTCTGGTAGATGTCGTCTAGGTGATCCACGTCTGAAAGAGGCGAACGATTCGGCGCGGAATTGCTTGAGCTATGGTCCAAACGAGGTAGGAGCCAGGAGGGCGGCATCGCATCGGTGAGGAACCGCTAGGTGGAACGCTATGAAACTTTGGGAGGTGATAGCGACGTGCGAGGAGAGTTGGGAGAACGTGGAAACAAGGGAAACGGCGTCCCCAATCCTGAGATATTCGCAAAACCGTCTCGTACCCCTCTGTACGCTGAGAAAACCCATATCTCCGCAACGAACGAGCGCGAAGCCATGAAAATGGCATCACCAGGTAGCCAGTAACGGGTAGAATCACCATATAAAAAAGCGAGAGGCTCAACACAAAAATGAGCGAGATACACAAACTCGACCTCGCCACCCTGTCCAAACCCAAAAACTCAAATAAGTCCAGAACCACGAAAGCGCATGCATCGTCTTGTATATCGTCTGGTAGATATCGTCTAGTAGGTTCGCGTCTGAGAAAAGCGAACAATTCGGGCGAGAACTGCGCGAGTTAGGTTCTAAACAGGGTAGGAGGTAGGAGGACGGCATCGTGTTGGTGAGGAACCGCTCGATGGAATTCCGCGAAACTTCAGGGGGTGGTAGAGGGATGCATAGGGACTTGGGCGAACGTGGAAACACAGAAAACGGCGCACCCAATCCCGAGATATCCTAAATTTTGTCCTAAAAACCCTTTCTCCAGAGAATGGCCGATATCTTCGGATGTACTGGGCCGAATGCGACAAAAAATACACCTCTCGAAAGCTCTCGTTGAGTAGAGCTCGAATCCCGGTTTGCGAGAGGGACGGGTGAGTGGCGGTCGAGATATCGCGTTGACAGGGCCAGGGGTGATGCGGACGTGCAGGGAACTTCAAGAATGATATATTCATAAAAAAAAACATAGAATATGATACCCAGCGAGCCAATGCGACTGTACATCGACTCAGTACCACCTTCTCGAGGGCTGGGGAGTGCGACTGCGGCTGGGCGACCTTCTCAAGGATGCCAGTGCATGACTACTGGGCCTGTAGGACGAGCGAGTACTGTAGATACTCGAGGCGGTGAGTCTGTTGACTGGCTCACTGGCGAGCTCTTCCCGTTCTGATTCGTCTCTCGAGAGGCTTGGTAGGTGCGAGCGCCCGATCGATGGTGCGGGTGGTGGTGAGCGGCGGTGGTGGTAGTCGCGGGAACGAGAGCGGCGGCTGTAGGACCCACTCGAATACGAATCTATGTACCTATGACTGCGGCTTGGTGGATCTTCGAGGTACAAACGGGAACGCGAGTGCGGGCGGCCACGGCCGCGAGAACGAGAGCGAGAAAGAGGCCTACCGCGAGAGTGTCTTGTAGGTAGAGGGTGAGAAGGTGAACGAGGGCAGCACAATGAGACATCACTCGAGCTCGAGGATGCACTGGGTGCTCGAATAGGATAACTCGGCCCTTCCATTGAGAGTGGTGCACACAATGGTCGTTCCGAGGGGGTGGTAGGGTGCACTGACAAGCGGGGGGTGCGGGACAGTGCCAGTGAAACCATATGGGCCTGCGGCTCTAGGCGACCCACATCCTCCAAGGGCAGCCTGCCTGGACTCGAAGGAGGATTTCGAATATCCTTAGGCCGGTTTCCTGGATCCCAGCGGTCCACGCGGTCCTTGAGAGTGCGCCCGGGAACTTCTCGCGGTATCTCTTGTCCTGTAGGGAGTACGACACGACCTTTCACTATTAGACATTTTCCCGCGGCCAAATACTCCTTGCACGAGTCGCAGTTCACTCGAATATGGCCTTTCTGACCACAGAAAAAGCAGAACGGGTATATTTTGCGAGGTGAGCGACCAGCAGAGGTGGGTGGTGGCTGCACGAACGAGCTACTGGCCTCTCGAAGGCCTCTATGAGTCTCGAGAACAGATTTCGCTGCAGTCGCGAGCTTGATTATGTCATCGAGGAACCTTCGAAGATCCTCGGGGCGCCGAAGGAAGCTCGAAGCTTCGGGAGAACCACAACTCAGGCATTCTGGGCCAGGCATGACGTCGGAGGGAACTCGAGTGATTATAACAATATATGAGCGAGTATTTCGAGAGGGAATATGAGCACGAAAGCGAGACCGAGGCTGGAAAATGCGAGAACACGACTGAAACTGAGGATACGAGACCTGAAACTGCACGAACGAGACTGAAACTGATCAGAGAAAGGTTACCAGGCTAAGATAGAAGCCCCTCGCGGTGGGCTCCAGATGAAGAGAATTGAAATAAGAGTGACTGGGATGGGTGGTGATGTAACGGCTCGTACTTTTTCACTGCTGGTTGTAGCGTAGTCTTAGCGTACTTCTCCTTATTTATCCACTCTCTGGTTAGGGTTACTTTAGACGCGCTCATAGACGCTTTACTTAGTCAGCTGCTTGGTCAGCGTTGCCGCCTTGACTCAGCGTGCACTGCTGCAGCCAATGGCGTTTATCTCTCTTTGTTTGGTTTGTTCTACGACGTTCCACGGTACAAACACTCTAGTTAGTATAAATACCGTCTCTCTTGTCGTAGACACTCCAATCGAGTTCATTTGTGCATCATCACTTTAACTCAGTTCCCTCATCCTCTACTCGTCTCAGTTCTTGGAGTAACCGAGTATAGTCTTCGGATTATAAGTGTTACACTTGAACTCGATTCTACCAATACTCCCTTACTCCGCTTGCGCCCAGGCATATAGGGCAACGTATACCCGGACTCCAGGGTTAAGGAGCTTTACTTTCTTCACTTCACTTCCTTTACGGGGCGACGCCTTTAGTCCCGTCCACCTACCGGCTGGTGGTTGTGTTGAAGAAGACACGTAGTTAGTAGTCCCGCTATCCGTCAAGGGTAGTGCGAAGGCGTAACCCACATTAGGGGGTGGAAACGCATAGTCTAAAGTAGTTCCCCTACGTCACGGGAGGTAGAAAGCGTACTACCATATCCCTACTAGTCTTACGATAGCTGAGACAGAGTACCGCCACTGAGGGCAGGGAAAATCTCTCGCCAACATTCCTCGTGTTAAGAAGTCGGAGTCTTTGGCTCCCCGCATTAGGTTTTCTCCTTACCTCAAAAAGGAAGAATCGCCCGCTCCCCCGCTCCTGTTCGCTCGGGAAATTACTCCCCTTGAGCAACAAATCTTCGGTACTCCCGAACCCCTTCTCCCTCGCCTCTCTCCGCTCCCTCTTCGCTCCCCCTCTCCCGACCCCAACTTACTGGGTTTCGTTCTGCACGTCCCGTACAACTTACGGAACAGACGAACCATCCGACCTCCCCCCCGCACCCCCATAACTTTCGTCGGTCATGGACCAATTCAACCAAGACCAGCTGCAGTTCATGCAGCAAATGACCGCATTAATCTCGGCGCAAGTCGCCAACCAAGTGGCACAGCACGTCGCCAACGCAGTGGCCGGCGCGCAGCAACAGCAAGGCGGAGGGGCCGCCGCTAACCCCAACCAAAACGTTGACCCTACGAAAAAGGGCGTCGCAGACCCAGGCATGTTTGATGGGTCCATTAGTAAATTCGAGGAATGGTGGGCCAAGATGAAGGCCTTCATTGTCACGGCCCAGTCCACTAGTCCCCGGGCCAGGACTCTCATGGTCTGGACCAGGATGACCGGTCCGATCGCTGGAGCTTACGCGCGGGCGCGTATTGATCAATGTCTCCCAACGGGGACATGGCCATCTTACGACGACTTGGTGGCCGAAGTCGAGGCGCGCTTTAGGCCGCTTCATAACAAGGACTGGGCCAAGGATCAACTGGCCAAAATACGTCAAGGGTCGGCCAGAACAGAAGAGTTCTTGGCCAAATTCAACGCTCTTAGGACCGCATCCGGGGTATCCGATGATTATGCTATCTTTATGCTGGAGAGGGCCATCCGCCCTGAAATTCTTCAGCAAGTCTTCGTTCAGGGACGCCGAAAGGCTACCTGGGCTGAGTACGACGTCGAGGTCAGGTGCCTCGGAGCTGCCCTGGAGGCAGTAAGGTTAAAAACTGGCGGCTCGTCCTCTCGATGGGGACAAGGTTTCTCAAGACCCTCGCCCGGGGTAACGTCAGGGCAAGGCGCGCCCATGGACATCGGGGCTGCGCAGGGCGGTTCGGGAAGCCGCCCTAAAAAGGACTTTTCAAACTACCAGTGCTACGCTTGCGGCCAGAAGGGCCATATTCGTCCGCACTGCCCGCAGGCCGGGAACAAAGGCAAAGGGCGTCAGGTGCGCTCTGAAGGAGTCGACCCGCGGCTGGCCGCCATGGACGGTATGACGTTCGAGCAGATAGTTGCTCACGTCTCTAAATTAAAAGAATCGGAGCTGCAGTGAAATCGGGTCCTGCAGGCTCGGACAATGTTAGTGCTGGACTTGTTTCTTTTCTTCCTTTTAGTTTCTCTTCTCGTTGTCGCTCAGTTTCGTCTTATAAAAATAGCTCAAAAGAAAACACAAAAATAGAAAGTACAAAAACACAAAAAAAGGTTTCGTTTTCAGACGTAGTTACTGTAAATAGGTTCTCTTCTCTCTCTGTAGATAGCATGGACGACGTGTTAGGGGCCGTGCCCTAATTTAGAATGTCTGTAATCATCCGCAGGCATGTGATACTCCGGTATCACATGCCTGCATGTCTAGTATATAAAAATCGTCGTAGTGACTTAAGGACATCACTGTCTTAAAATTTACACTGCGAATACCATACGGTACAGTTCGCGGGTGTGATCTAAGGCAACACAACCTTACAATTTTTTGAACTCTCGTCAAAGTATTCGCAATGAGCCGCACGGCTACCCGCGCATATGCTCGCGCAGTAAAGTCGGGCCAGAGCAAGCCGCCCGACGGAGGGGATCCCCCTCTAGACGACAATAGTCGTCGAAAGCAAAAGGGACCATCCGAGGTCCAAAGAAATGATGGGAACACGGAGGACAGGCAGCCGCCGGCCGGAAGCGCCTCCCAAGAGACGAGCGCCAGACAGCCTGGATCTATAGCGCCGGGTGCGCATATGCCCGGAGGGTTGAATACCTCAACGACTTTGGGGAGCAGCATCGAACGAGCTGCGAGAGAGGGGAATGAGGCAGCCAGAGACTCGATGAGTCCCCTTACTCCTCAGCGCACTGAGCTAGATAACTCACGAATGTCTTCCGACCCCGTGTTAGTACGAAGGACTCAGAGTCCTCCAATTGAGATATTTGAAGAAGGCGAAGAGCCTTCGAGGAGAGAGACGAGTGAGAGGGATGCCCCAATCGACCCTCGCATGGCCTTCGAGGCTATGAATGACTTTCTCGAGAATCTGCAGCAACAATGGCTGGAATACGGGTATGGCCCCGAAGGTTTCGACAATCACGGGGTGAACCCCGGCGTGCATCACGCAGAAGAATTAGAGAGGTATAGGCGGGCACTCGCCGCCAAGAGTGCGAGCAGGACGACTACTCCGGATGTCGAACCTACGATTAAGAGAGAGGGGACAATCCCTCATTTCTGGCCAGGAATGCCAGTAAGGAGGGAAAACCTCCCATTCGAAAGGACTGATGCTCTCGGCAGAAGGGGTGGATTCGCCCCTAACATGCCAGATCGCCCTGCATACTTCTCGAGGCGAGACTCGGATATAATCCGACAGATGTTTGGAAACGAGCGGGGGGCTGCGATACTCCACCAGATGGCTCGAGATCGCACTATTGCAGCCAGAAACGCTGCCGGAGGAAACAGGGATAATACCCCTGGAGGAAATGATCGAGATGAAGCGGCCGAGATTCGGTACGGTCGAAATGAAGATGGAGGCGGCCCTCCCGAAGGAAACAACTATGGGGGAAACTTCCCTGGTCAGGGATTCCCTGGGGGTGGTCCCCCTGACGGTGGCCCTCCAGGAGGAGGACCCCCTGGCGGTGATGATCCGGACGAAGAGGACGATGACGATCCTCGAGGGTATGGGAGAATCCCCATAGTTGGGGGACGACGTGTCGTCCAGGGAAACCGACCGAACTATCTGAGGGGATTCACCCCAGGTAATACGAGGTACATGGATTTCATGCAAAACAAATACGCACAGCGTATCTGGGAACAAGTCGGGCTACCGACGGGACAGGTTGGACCTGAAGTGAAGGCGATGAACCCGCCTAAGCCCGGGAAGTACGGAGGCCAGGATGACCTGGATAAGTTCGACGACTGGCTGGGCCAGATATTAAAGTACTTTCGTACATTCAAGGTCACCGGCCCTGATCGCGATGAAGATCGCGTATTGTACACTGGGTTGTACTTGGAGGGTCTAGCCTCCCAATGGTATGACCAAGAGGTCGACTCCCCGAATCGACAAGTACATCACTGGACCTTCGAAGAACTCATATGTGGACTATTCAAGCGATTTGTCCACGAGGCGTCGGCGCAGAACGCTGCCGACAAGTATGATCGAACGAGGTTCGAATATGACAAGGGAGCCCTTGCGTATTATAACGACTTGAAGCGTCGTGCGCACCGAATGGTGCAGCCTCCGGACGACTACTCGTTCAGGAGGAAGTTCCTGCGGGGGCTACCGCACTCTATAATTAAATCGATATTCGAAGCTCGCGGAATATCCGCAGAGCATTCAACGATCGAGGAGATCCTCGAAGAAGTAAGGCGCATGGAAACTGCGCAGAAAGCAGTGAATATGCATATGAGAACGAGCCACGCCGGCTCTGGAGGGAAGACCTCCCAGGGACGAAGTGGCTCACACCCACATGGAAACAGGAGCGCAGGTAGCTCCATGAATAAGGACAATTATAAGTACTTCCAGAAGGGAAATACGTTATATCGACGTAAGGCGAATTTTGCGCCAAAGGGCGCTGATGCTGGAAGGAAGGGTGGACAGTTCCACCGTAAGGATGGTGACCATAAGTACCATCATAAAGAGCGAGACGACTCGCAGCAGAAAGGACGGCAGCCCCGAAGGTTCATGCCGGGGATTACGTGCTTCAACTGCTCGGAGGTGGGCCATATGGCCCCAGATTGCCCTCATCCTCGAAAGGACAAGAACAAAGCGGCGGTTAAGCCGCGGCTATACGCTGTAGACGTCCAAGAGGAAGAGGGACGCGATACCCTTGCAAAAGATCAGTCGGAGGAACCCGACGAGGGAAAAATCGTTGAAGGTGAACCCGATCACAACGAATCTAGTGATCACGAGGAAGGATCACACTGTGACGAAGTGGAAATCGTCGACGAGTACGAAATGTACTCAGAGATTGACGACGACGACGAGCCCGTCGCATACTTCGGCGCTATACACGAAGAAGACGAAGCTGTTGCTTCCGATGAGGAGGTAACTTGCGCCATGATGCGCATTGTACATGATGACGAAGACTCGTCAAAAGGAGACCAAGTCTCCGAGGCGGGAAGTGATTTCCCAGATGCAAATGAAGGAAGCTCCTACGAAGAAGAACCTCAGGAGGAAAAGTGGGAATGGTCCGGAACTTATGGAGCAGTGCACGAAGGGACGTGCGACGAATGTCGACATCGAGTCGACCATGTAGCAGAAGGGCTACTTAGTAGGGATGAGTCCCTTGCACGAGCACTTAATGTACCGGAAGAACACGCTAGGCGTGAATACCACAGAGGGGTAGGAGAAGGAAACCGCATACGACTCTCGGATGCGAATGGTAGTACGAATCACGTACGGGCTGCGTTGCAGACGATGGCATTCCATCTCAGAGTCCGCGAGGGCTATCGTAGGAATGCCCTGCGACAAATGGTATTGGCACGAGAGGACGTGCGACATCTGCCAGGACGCAGTCAGGAGCTACAAGAGCACCTGGACAATGCCATATTTGACATACGCCGCCAAAGTATGGCGGAGAGTGACGTCGGGATTTATCCCGACGTAGTGATAGTCAATACCCTGTGGGGTAAGGTATGGATCAACCGAGACAATACGATGGAATATCAACCATCGGTAATGGGAGGTACAGGGGGACCTCTGTGGAGTGCGTCTCTGAGGATAGCAGACGAAGATATGGACTCCCAAATGGAGGATGCCATAGAATTTAATAGCGTGGTAGATACTATGTCTACGAGAAATCGATGGATTTGGTCTCCCATCTACGGTGCAATCCATGAAGAACCTTCATGCCGAGAATGTGCTCAGAGAATAGAGCACGTATCCGAGTCGGCAATCGACGGAGACACTACGTTGAACGTGGCGTTGCGA
>JANFAB010000212.1:42500-45000 GCA_024613165.1 Pisolithus albus | reverse complement strand
ATAGATGTAGTGTTTTGTAGTGTTTGACTAGCAAAGTGTTGTGTACATTTGTATTACCAAAAGCGTAGTAAACTCCGCTTTTTTCACTACCAAATAGATGTAGTGTTTTGTAGTGTTTGACTAGCAAAGTGTTGTGTACATTTGTATTACCAAAAGCGTAGTAAACTCCGCTTTTTTCACTACCAAATAGATGTAGTGTTTTGTAGTGTTTGACTAGCAAAGTGTTGTGTACATTTGTATTACCAAAAGCGTAGTAAACTCCGCTTTTTTCACTACCAAATAGATGTAGTGTTTTGTAGTGTTTGATTAGCAAAGTGTTGTGTACATTTGTATACCAAAAGCGTAGTAACTCCGCTTTTTTCACTACCAAATAGATGTAGTGTTTTGTATTGTTTGACTAGCAAAGTGTGTGTACATTTGTATACCAAAAAGCGTAGTAAACCTCCGTTTTTCACTACCAAATAGATGAGTGTTTTGTAGTGTTTGACTAGCAAAGTGTTGTGTACATTGTATTACCAAAAGCGTATAAACTCCGCTTTTTCACTACCAAATAGATGTATGTTTTGTGGAGTGTTGACTAGCAAAGTGTTGTGTGACATTTGTATTACCAAAAGCGTATAAACTCCGCTTTTTCACTACCAAATAGAGTAGTGTTTTGTAGTGTTTGACTAGCAAGTGTTGTACATGTATTACCAAAAAGCGTATAAACTCCGCTTTTTCACTACCAAATAGATGTGTGTGTTTGTAGTGTTGACTAGCAAAGTGTTGTGTACATTGGTATTACCAAAAGCGTAGTGTTTGTGGCGCTTTTTTGATTACCAATAAAGTGTGTTGATTAGTGTTTTGTAGTCAAATGTTGCATACTCTTTTGACTACCAAAAGTGTAGTAGAGTCCGCTTTTTTGGACTACCAATGTTAGTAGTGACTAGCAAAGGTGTTGTGTAGTGTTCGCATTTTTTATTACCAAAGGTGTAGTGTTCATTAGCAAATGTGTTGTGTGGTTGTTGATTAACATGATCAGCCAAAAGTGTAGTGTTGATTAGCAAAGGTGTTGTGCAGTGTTCTCATTTTTGACTACCAAAAAGGGTAGTGTTTATTAGCCAATGTTTTGTTTTTGTGTTGTGATTAGCAAGTGTGCGCATTTTTTGATTACCAATGAGGTAGCAAATGGTGTTGTGTATGTTCGCATTTTTGACTACCAAAAGTGAAGGGTTGATTAGCAAATGTGTTTGGTAGTGCGCGCATTTTTTGATTAGCAAAAGTGTAGTCCTAACTAGGTTGTTTGTGTAGTGTTGCACAGCCACTAATGCCTCGAAATTCTGCAAAGTCACAAAAATACCCAAAACGCGATATAGTGGACACCAAAACTCACGCCTTTCGCGCAAGCAGCGCCAAAGCACACCAAACAAAGGCCCTTTCCTACTATGTGGGCAATGGCTCACTATGCACAGATGATGGTCACACTCTGCTACGGGCAATTGTAATTTATGCATTGCCGTGCTAGTTACATTGGCTTATCTCTGCATATTCATGATCGGGAACTGGGGGTTTAGGGTAGTCGGCTTCGGGTTGGCTATCCATAGTTGGGGTCCGGGGGGTCCATCTAATGGGCTGGCTAATGCCCGGTGGGGTAGCAAGGGAGGACGAAAGCTTCTTTCTAGATGTCCAGTAACCCTCCCTTGTCCTGCTTTTGGGTAGTCGGCCCGTGTTGGAGGTTGGCTAATGCCCGGGTCGGGGTAGCAAGGGGAGGAGATGAAAGCTTCTTTCTGGATGTCCAGTAAACCTTCCCTTGTCCTGCTTGCGGTGTTGGCCGGTTGGAGACTGAACGCGTGTGGTCGTCAAGTAAGTCTTCTGACTTGTGACTGGTCTGACTTGCACCGAGCCAAGGACATGCCTCTCGGCGCGTTTACTGGCTTGGCAAGGGCATGACCGGGAGATGGTCTGCAGATCCTTCTTGGGTCTGTTAGGTCCGCTCAGACAAGCACCCTTCTTGGGTCGCCTTGCATGTTGGGAAGAAGGAAGTGGGTTGATTGCCGGTGGCAGACCCGATGCTAGTAATGATTTCGAGGATCCGCTGACCTGAGAGGACGCTTGCTGTCCTTCGGGTTGCTAGCAGTCTCTTGGAAGAACCATCCCCGTCCCCAGTGGGAAGGGGAGAAGCTCTCCTGGGACATGTGAGATCGGGGGAACAAGGTGGAGGGCATGGCTGGACTTCTCGGTAGGACCGTTTGGGCAGAGATGCTCGATGAGTGCCCCTTGAGGACTTGACATGCCTCCGATCGATTTGGGTAGACGAACTCCGACCCCTCCTCGGGAGCGATCTCGAGGGAGGTTCGGGCCAGATGGCCTGACGGAACGGTAGTTACCTGGTTGATCCTGCCAGTAGTCATAGCTTGTCTCAAAGATTAAGCCATGCATGTCTAAGTATAAACAAGTTTGTACTGTGAAACTGCGAATGGCTCATAAATCAGTTTATAGTTTATTTGATGATGTCTGCTAC
>JANFAB010000211.1:0-68595 GCA_024613165.1 Pisolithus albus | reverse complement strand
TGAGCTGCTTGTGGTTTGAATTGGTGACCCCAATACCACCGAGAGCCCTGGCTGTGACGGAAGCAAGTTGAGCTTATTCCAACCCGACGTTTGTCGGTAGCTGGTTCCCGACCAATTTGGCCACCTGTCACCTTTGAAGTTTTGGACAAGGACCAGATAGATGAAGCTGGAAAACTGGGCTCCCAATCGTCACCGAGTTTTTGTCAATGACTGTTTGTCATCCATTATAGTGAATGCTCCTGCCAACCACGACGATAAGCTTCTTACTGGAGCCTCAGACCCCAATTGTATAGCATTCTACATACAAACACCAAGTCAATGTTCACCTGCCCACTTGCGGAGCTAGGACTGATGACGTACCACGTATGGGGGCCCGCTCGAGTTACGTACATTAATATATATAAGGCCTGTCTACAACCATCATCTCCCAAATGGCTGACGGATTCTTCCCGATCAAAGCACCGTCTGCACATGAGATCCGACTGATCCAACTGATCAGATAGTTGCAGACCTCCCACAAGGAGACCACTTTGTGGTCCATGCATACAACACGGAACTACACAAAATGAACGGGGAACACGTAGAAGTTCCATCCCACTACTACGAACACGTGCGACGCTTCCTATGGCGCCATCAAATAATGATGCACGTGAATGCCCAAAGCAAAAGCCTCCGTATTGCCTGGGGAATGGCTACCCGCCTCAAACGCTACATCGCCTATATGGATGCCATCATAGAAGGCCTCTTGGTGCCAGCTCGTCAACACGACAAGAATAACCCAATGACCCGATCCTCGCTTTTTGACCTTTATTTGGTCGGGGAGAACTTGGTTGGTGCTCATGAGCAAAATGTGGCGTGGCAGTGGAGGTTGAATAATCCGCGAACCATCCTAGAATGTATTGACGTCGAACTTCTTGGTGAGTGCCAAAAGCGAGTGGCCGATATTTGTTTACACATTTCTGTACAGACTGGAACCACTTTTACACGGAATGCGACAGGGTGGACCCGGTCTGGTCTGGGTCGCAGTATGAGTTTGATGTTGCCAAGGTGCCAGTCTCGGATTGGCAGAGGGTTGCAGATGCCATCGCATCATACCTGGGGTTGAAAAATCCAGGGGTGAAGAGTGAGTGTGTGCACCTAGAATCGATCATCACTCACATTTTTTAGGGAGGAAAGGCAGAAGATCTGAAAGATTAGGACGAAAAGCCATGTCCTCTGGTATGTGGTCTGACGATTGTATGCGTTAGCGCACCTAATGAAAGCGTCAGTAACCGCGATACCAAAGGAAGGCGTCCCCAGCACATCCAGCACCAAGTTGGAGGAAGGGTCATTAGCATGTCTCCAAGAGGTGCTCAATGGAATCGAAGATCAAATAGGTCAGAATGAGGCAGAAAACTTTCCACAAAGATCCCTGCCCCTCGAATGCGGCGTTAATATTGAGCTTGCAAGCTCGTCAGCACCGATTCCAACCACTGCGGTACCGGCAACCTCAATGCACAATCTGTAAGTAGTCCACCGAATATCTAAGGCTCCTTTCTGATATCTAAGCAGGAAGTCACCCCATTGCGAGGAGAACCAACGCGAACTTCGAAGTTCATCTGTTCGAACTACAGCCAAGAGTACCAAGTCGAATCCACCGTCGGTACGCCATAAACAGCTGCCACGGGGAGATGAACCGTAAGGACCATTTTCTCTCCGTATTGCATTTTATCAAAGTCCAGCTTTGAAGCATCCTGAAATACCCGGCCATTGGTGCTGGCACACTACACATCCAGTACAAAGACCTGGAGCGGCTTGCCCCCAAAGAATGGTTGAACGATACCATCATCGAGTTCGGACTGAGGTATGACATCATTTCGTATTACAAGGTTTTTCATGAGATGGACAAAGAAGCAAAGTCTTTGGCTGAACAGGCTGAAAATGAAGGATCCACGGGTTGCACACTGCATCCATATTTTTAGTCCCTTTTTCTATACCAAGCTCCGATCTGGGAAGTAAGTGAATCCACAGCTCTTCGGTATTGCAAAGTGCTCATATCACACAGTATCGAAAACGGGTACGACAGTGTGAAGAGGTGGACATCCAAGGTGGACATCTTTACTAAGAAATACCTTGTTGTACCCATCCATGAAGAGTAAGTTGTCCCTCCCTCATTTGCATATGGGATAATAGCTTTTAGACTTCACTGGTTCCTTGCAATCATATATGAACCGGGTAAGATATTGCTACCGCCGCCACCACAATTGCCATCAACAGCAGCAGCACAACTAAAGGAGAAGGTGGAGTACTCATCTCAGTAAGCTATCTATTCCCAATTCCTACCGTGGCTCAATCTTGATGGTGGGCAGAACATACATCTTCACCCTAGATTCGCTTGGACGCAACCACCAGGACGTCATCACAACCTTGACAACTTACCTTGGGAGAGAAGCCAAGAGGAGGAAAAACATTGATAAAGTGTGCGAATCCATTGGAAAACAGATCCAGGTGAGGCAAATTATTCCACCCGGCATTCTGCCCTGGATGATGCACGCGTTAGGTGCCCCTTCAGCCGAATTCGTGGGACTGCGGCATCTATCTGCTCCATTTCAGCCGGACACTCATGAGTAATCCAGAGAATTATTGTCGGAGGATGATAGTACGTCTTTCTATCGGCTTCACGATGATCCATGTTTGAATCGTACCATGCCCGCAGGTCGAAACAAGAATGGCCCCACTTGAGTGCCAGGCTCTTTGGGAAAACGAAAAAGTTCCCCACCTTCGGGACTACCTTGTTGCTCAAATCACCGAGTTATCCGAAGCTTGGAAAGCCTCAATTGAGGATGACTCCTCTGCGGCATCCATTACAAGCACAAGTACGAGTGAAGAGGAAGTAATCTATGGGCACCGAGACAACTGCATATCCAGAGAGCACATTGGCTCTGTAGAAACCACTGTGCCCCACGCGAAGGTGAAGGCGATGTCTGACGTTGAGGGGAAGGGGAAGGCCAAAGCAGAACCCTTATCACCCACACGTCCTTCCCATAAACGCACCGCCGAGCAGCGCTCTCCACAACAGCGTGTTTTGTCATCAAAATACCAATGCATGGAGCCACACTAGAAGGACGCCATTGATCACATATCTAGTAGCTAGTAAATTCTTTCCTGTTCAGCCTTCTCTTTTTTTGGTAGATTAGTATGCTCATGAGGAAACTGACGAAGTCAACCCCTCATAAGTACGTGGGATTGGGGGTTTCACCCGTAGTAAGGCATGACCATACGCATAACATATGCATATTATCCAACGATACCCAGGGAAAATGCCTACGGTAGTGTGGGACTCTCCATCTCGTACAATACCCACTAACACCCCCGACTTCCAGGTCCAATTTTCCAGAAAGTTTCCCTTGTTTTGTAGAGTACCTTTCCAGGCTGTGGGGATCAACTCCTCTTTCAATGCTTTTTTACCATAACGCTTTATATCTGTCCGTAACTTATCAAACTGATAATTATACTTGTGATCTTCGGCAGCTATAGCACCCGACAAACGACTGGAATTTCAAGAAAAATATATCTTCGGAGCCGGCAGGCCCAGACGATGTGCTCCGGGCAGGCCTTAGTCAAGTCCTACATAGGATACATACAACCCAACAGACTCTAAAGGGAAAGAAAAAAAGGAGCTGGGGTATGGGAACCTATATTCTAATGCCTGACAACCTGGAATTGGCGGTGGGAATTGGTTCGTCCGCGGTTCGTCCGCGGTTCGTCCGCGGTTCGTCTGTGGTTCGCGCAGAATGTCTTCTTAATAAGGCAAGCAGAGAGGTCACTCCACCCTCGCACATAACATTGTAGATTTATGCACCGTGTGCTAGCAGCCTAGATGTGGTGAATTATTACAGTCTATCGGGTGTAAGTGTTTTATAGTCCAAGCTGGGCAGTCGCGGCAGTAGCCAAGCTTGTCTCCAGTGAAAATACCTTTTTGGCGACGCAGCGATGATTATTACCTAATCCCGTTGCGACGCTGAGCGTGTGTTCAACTTCAACAACACATTTTTTATAAAAATCTTGAAGGCTATGGCACGACACAACGGACCTGACGAGCAATTCGACGAATGCCATAATGCTGGTGGAAGCTCCCGAGAACGCGTTGGTTCTGCCGTGACTACGGCTCTTGAGCGCCAGAGAACGTGGACGATGGGTCGATCTCCACCCATCTGGGCGCAGGTGTGCTATTTGATGTCGTCATGAGGTCTTTATTAATGATTATCGACCTTGCTATTCAAAGTGCCGCCAAGAAATATGTGAATCTTTGGAGTATTTCCGCAGCTACCAGAGTGGAGTGTATCAAAAGGACAACCTCGCCAAGGGTTATCTTCTGGGAGGTTTCGCTGCCAGGTACTTGTGTGTCATGTGTTCTGGATGATCGTATGCTCACTGTTCTAGCCGAGATATTTTCCATCATGGTGGAAAATTCATCATCTCCCATGGGTGTGTATTTCCTTCACAACACGGATGACAACCGACTATTGAATTCGGTTCAGCGGAGGAAAATCAGTGGCCGGTTTGGATCCAAAGCATGGTCATGGTCTTCGGGATCAAACCGCATCAGACAAGTCCGTCCGCGCCCTTCTGAAAAACCACACAGATGGACAGCCGCTCGTGCTCCTCGCAGACGATAGGTATGCGCTTTTCCCATACGACCTTGGCGCCCCCGGATATACGTATGTAGTTCTTGGCGTATACTGGATATCTCACGCTTGGGGTACGCTCTTCTTGCTAGCCTGCATATAACTTTACAAAGGTTTTCAGCTGAATACGAAGAAAACAACGCCGGTTCAAAACCCGTAATTCGCTGGAAGTTCGCTTTCCAGTGGTGCGAGGATCAGGGCGCTCCGTGGTGGTTGAGCAATGAAGATGACCTTGCGTCACTCTGCACGCCGCCACCTTCTCGTGAAACTCAGTTTTACTGTATGGGTTGCTCACAGGAAAGTCCTTGCGTTTACACACAGTGTGGGATGTGTTTGCATCCTGAGTGCAAGGAGTTTTGGAAAACCAACGGGAGAGAGCTCAAATACTCTGAGGATTTCTTGAGGCTGAAACCCAGGACATTCAGAGACCTGCCTTCTGTAATTCCTGTCTTCGGTCCATCGAATCAATATTGCCAGGGTTGGCATTGTTCCCTTTGCGGTCGACTTTCCAGTCGGTGGGTTTTCACATGACGTCAAATGTAGTTCTAGACTCAGCAACTGGCAGATTTAAATGGGAATATTGGGAATGTTCTCATTGTCATGTACGTTTTCAGACGCACCTCACTAAGCAGGAAGAACTGAACATGTACTAACTTTCCAAGAATCGGAAACTGGTAGAATGGGAGATCTGCAGCGCAAGCGAATGTGGCCACCCGGACTCACCCAAGCCGCAGGTTAACATCGCGAAGGATTCCTGTGGGTGTCAGCCACCACTGCTCAACTTTTCTATGACATAACCCTATCGAATAGGCATTACCCATGTTGTGCCCGCGTTGATTGATTTGGACGGTATTGAGAGGTCGATAAAAATCGAGACGCTTATCTTACCTTCCAACCGGTATGTAACTCATACGTGACTTTCATTTGGTTTCATCAAGTGTCTAGAGGCAAGATACATATCATCTCCGGTACCCCTCTGGTGAATGGAGAAGCAGATAGAATATTCCAAGACTACCAACAACAGGCAAGTTGCGGTCAATTGGACCTTCAGAGATACCCCCTAAAAACTGTGAGACTCACTGGTTGGCTGGTGTCATCTGTGCTAACACCTCTCAGCATAAAGGTCAGCTCTTTGGCATTGTATCAGCACTTTGTGTAAATCCAGTATAGTGCGAGGAACCTTGCTATCCCAATATTTCTCCCATAATTGTGAGTCGTAGAATTCCTCCAAAGACCATCTGACGCGTCACACAGCCGGAGAGCCATACAATGTACTTATGCTATCCGGTCCGCATGTTGAATCACTGATGATCCACACAGTACGTGGGAGCCACGACAGGCACCGTTTCACTTGCCGAAGCACCAAGCTGTGTCCGAGATGCACTGAATTTAATCGAGGAGAGGGTGAAGCTGGTAGTAAAACCAGATACACGGTTCAACGAAGTCCTCACTGCAGCCTACCTCGAAAACCAGAAGATGTCGGTCCGTAAATTGACTACTGATTTGAATGTCTCGAAAATGGTCACATAGTTCCACAGCGACGATGAGAGGGGCGTTGGGCCTGTAATCGCCTCCCTGTCGTTAGGTTCCTCCGCAAAGATGAGGTTTCGCCACTGCCGAACAACCGAGGGTTCCAATCAAAAAAAGGAGGACGCCCTGTCGTTTATCCTTTGCCATGTAGGTGTGCAGCTTCCATACTGGACTTATAATACTCAACCACGTTCCGGCCTAGGGAGACGTCCTTGTGATGGAGGGGCATGACGTTCAAACCCACTACGAGTAGGTGTTTCCCCACATATAGTGCCCAAGTAACCTTTGAATATGCAGGCATATGGTCATTCCAACCAACTTTCGCATTGCTGCAACGGCTCGTTTGATCAGCATTACTTGAATACCGTGGTCAGCTACTTTCGTTCGAGCCATGTACATGCTTTTGAATTCCTTTGTGACTATACTATACCAATCTTCATGTACTTATTGTTGAGAAGCTACCAATGCTTTGGTAGATCGAATTGCAACCCCAACTAAATCCGCCATGGAGCTCATACATTATACACACTCCAAAGGTGAAACATCTGAAGAATGAGAAATGCTGTTAAATCGAGAAAAGGGGGCCCACCGCCGTAATAGGTTAGGTTAGTTAGATATGGATGCAGTATGCATGTTGGAAGAGCCAACGTACGGGCACAGTAAGCCATGTGGAGAGAACGTCGTTTCTACAGAGAGGGTGGGCTATATTATATGTGCCACAGCGATTGTTGACTGAGGACCATCTCAGATGACATCAGTTATATTATAGTTGTATGATTGTTCACTTAGCTATGCCAAGTATCCTAAGCAGCCCGAAACACACGTACTACATTCTATTATGCAATTGAACGGTGAGGTGAGGTTTTACTTGTCGCTTACTAAACATAAGTAGACACATAACCTTGATGCCGTCAATGCGTGGGAATATTTGCGGAAGCGCACCTCTTCCACAACATTGTTAACTATCGTTCCTGCGGCTGCGTATCATACCCACTAATCCTCGAGCAACGATCTCCTCCAAACGTCTTCAACAGTGTCCGTCAAAAACTCCGCAGAGCTCAAGAAACCAGTCAACCGCATCCTCGCAATTTCCGACCGACGCGTCATCTCCACGGACCAACTGACGAGGGCGGAACGATTGGAAAGTTGGAGGGAAGGTTTGATGGGGAGATCAGGGAGGCACTGGTACGTGGCTGTTAACTCACGTACTGCATATCTTACGTCAAACGTCCAACATACATAGGAATCCGTCGGGCCGATCATCAAAAATACGGACGTCATCCCTCACATGCTAATTGGCGTCGAAAGGATACCTCTACTGCTCTGAGAACGTCGGAACTCCACAGAATCCGTTGCCACAATGGAACCACGCACACATCCGTGGTTGCTCACGGTCGAGCAACGGTCCACAGAGAATCGCCAGGAAGGTTTGCTCCAACCAATTGCGTCGTCGCTTGGCCGGGTGATGGACGCCCTTGAACATACAAGTATTCGCGCTTTGAACGACGACAGGGAGAGTGAACTGGCAAGTGTAGGGGAGAAGTTGACGAGCTGATGGATGTTGAAGAAGAAGATGTGAAGCCGGTTCATGGACGGTCGACGAAATGTGGACGGCCTCAATCAACACCCAGTCGCTCAAGTATGCGCCCCCGCTCCCCATCCCGACCTCAGCCGCGCGATATTGACGAGGACGATAGCGCTGGGGCAGGTACGTCTGCATAAAAAAAGGTCAGAAACTGCGGCCGTGCACAAGTTTCCGCTCGAACCACACCTCCCCCCGATCCCGAATTGTGTGGGACATGTATCTCTCGCATGGTAGTTTACACGCGCAGCACAGATAGGGGGGTATGTGACCCGTGCAAGAAGAGGAAAATTGGATGTACGCGAGCTACCCGTCGTCGCGCACCATCGACCACCAGGCGTTCCAAGAAGGCACCCAGCACAAACACGCCCGCACGTCGAAATCTTCCACGTACGGAGGAGCCCCCGATGGAGAGATGAGTCGCCTGCCGCCGAAACCAACGATGTGGACGAGCCACCGATTAAAAAGAAACGCCGTGCGTCTACCGTCATCGACGACGGTCCGCGCCCTTCCGCGTGCTCAGGTGGAAAAGCAAAAAATCAGCCGTTTTGTAAGTACAAGAACTCTCACATTGAACGGGGATAATAGTCAACTACACCACCGAGGGCGGTTTCGGCAGAACAGCAGACCCAACCTATATAGCCTCCGTCCGCACCGACTCCGGCATGGCTGCCGCGGACTGCATCACCTGGCATCCCCGAACTACTAACACGGGTAGATGCAATGACGGATAGGCAAGATTTAATTTTAGCGCGGGTGAATGGTCTCGGAAGGCGGATGGTGGTGTTAGACACCCGCATTTCAGCACCTACTCTTGGGCTCGCAGACGATCGGATCCACATGCTGGAAACCGAGCTTGCTCAGTTTCAATGGGAGGTAGGCACCTTTACACGGGAGATCGAGGCTTTGAGGGTTAAGATTCAGGGAACGACGGATACAGAGGTGGTGTATTCCACAAGGCCACAGGTGGCGGACCTGCTAGATCATTCCAGGGCCGTGTTGTGAGGGTATCACGCCAGCGCCCCCCCTCGTTCAGGTCCCCCGACCCAACTTCCTGCTGCCATCTCACACCAAACATGAAGATATAACCTAGCCGCACCTCGAGATAATTGTAACGGCCCGAGCGGATGTGCGGGCCCGAACTTTGACGAAAAACTATTCCTGGGTGATCACCAGACTCGTGAGTCATCAGATTTACTTGCTGAGAATGACCGACTTTTCAAGTTGGATGTGCAAACGAGAGCTTGGTGGCTGGAACGCAAGAAGTAGTGCGCATACTTGGAGGTATCTATTGACGGACTTCTTAGCTGTACAAGCTGTTTTGCATCTCGACCGGTGCAGACCTCGAGAGCTCGTCTTGATCCCAAATAGGAAGGATTTTCAGCAACAGGATGGTTCCCACGCAGTTATGGCTGGCCTTGCGAGCAATGTAATCGAAGCCTTCATCTCAGACTGGATCCCCCGCTTTCCAGACCAATACGGCGGACTCGCATTTCCATTGGTGGCTAAATGGCGGTTCAAGATACTACATTGACTTCCAGCGGCTGAGAGGGGGACGCATCAATGGCTGTTGAATCAGCCATCGTTCGCCGACCGCCTCTATAGCTGGCCAGAAACTCGTGTTTGAACGGAATGACGA
Source organism: Pisolithus albus (assembly GCA_024613165.1). NCBI lineage: Eukaryota > Fungi > Basidiomycota > Agaricomycetes > Boletales > Pisolithaceae > Pisolithus > Pisolithus albus. The sequence goes on along the minus strand of JANFAB010000211.1, from coordinate 59,177 downwards.
TCAGATGAACCACCCATTCCCGAGGTGGTTCGCATTGCAGAGATTAATTGGCACGCCAGATGTATCGTGCAGGGCCAATGATTTATTACAGTACATACACAGAGAATGTCACTGTTTCAGCATTGTAAATCCAAAGTGTGAGGTGTGTCATATCATTCACCCATCCGCGAGCACCATTCTCTATGTTCCGAGTCTTTACGAGTTTTCATACCTCGTTGTGGAAATTGGGCGGCCGCCTGAGATTTTTAATATTCAATTGGATGCGGAAATAGTGTACCGGCTGCCTTTGAGGTCCGCCATTTGACGGAATAATATGGGTCATTGCGACGTCCTCGGGGGGACGAATGACTTAGACTCTTTGACAACGGTCTCCGTAGGCAATATAGAGAGTTCCAGATATCTTTCTACAGTGTTGGTCAATTATCCGAGCTACTCGATAACTCAGTTTTCCTCCCTCTCACTTGGTATGTGTTGCTGATGGCACCTAGAAGGTACCACAGCCTGGTATTACCATTCTCAATAAACCGTTCACAACGGATTGAATTCTTTTCGAAGCAGATACAGTCGTATTTATACAATGTACAATCCCACACACGATTCGCAGGACAGGCGCACGCTCCCGGGCCCAGTAGGCAATAAAGCAGCGGTGCGACACTCCAGATGCCCTACCGCCCCATCAGCAATGACCTCAAGTAATGTGCGATCTGTCTTTGGGGTTCTGGTTGGCGACTTCAAGAGATCTGCAAATGCTCTTGGTGTTTCGTCCCGGAGTTGCTACCTCTGGCGAGAGATACTGGAAGAACATGGTTCTGTCAACCAGCCGCCTTCCCTGCTGGCAGGGCGTGCACAAACAGTAACGAGGGCTCTCTTGACAGTTCATGGTGAGTAGGCTTGGTTTATGGGGAAGCAAGGACCGACGTACTGCGGACGAACCGCGGACGAACCGCGGACGAACCGCAGACGAACCGCGGAGGAGCCCACCAAGCTCATCGAGATTTACTTTGACTAGACCCACCTGTGACTGTGAGGAAATACGAGATGGTATTATGACATAACACCCACTCGTATTTCCATACTCTCAATTTGTCGGGGAATAAACTACGTTTAGTACTAGGCTAATGGGTCGACGAGGGGGATGATGTACGGGACTTCTCGCTCTACGCGAAGCGTGATCGGGCGGTACCGGTGGTGACTCATATTATCCGGCGAGCGGCAGTTTCAAGGAGTCGTCTCCTGTCTGACCTGTCGTGCCGCCTCGCCAGTCTCCTTTCTGACCAGTCCTGCCTCTTCGACAGGGCACCTTTCGGTTACCCTACTCGCCCTCCCTTTCTTCGTCTAGCGCCTTTTTTCGTCTTCTATCTTCTCTTTGGTCCCGTTTTCCAGCCTGTCGTCCTACCTGTGCATTGTAGTTCAAGCCCTTTCGACCATTTTTCCAACCTGTCGTCTTGTCTGTGTATTGTAGCTCTGGCTCTTTCTGCATCCTCTTTCGGCGATGCATCTCTGGTTAGCATTTGACCCTTCGTATTTGTAGCTTTTTCCTCCGTAGCGCTGCCTCTGCATCCTCGCACCGTGTATCTATCAGAGCTGCTCTGGCTATTCCGATTATCTGCGTGAATACATCCTCCAGCGCTCCACTGGCTACGTCTATGCCTTGTCACAGTGGAACAGTCATAATCTCCATATCCAGCAGGCAGTCGACGTGCAGTGCGCTGGACCTCCAACTTCCCGTGTTCCGTTCAGCACCGTCAAGTTAGCTGTCGGTAGCACGGCTCACGTATTCAAAGATATTATCATCCTACGAGCTTTCGGTGACTACATATTCCTTGTGCTGGACGGCCCGGCCAGCAGACAAACGACAACACCACTTGATCAACGAGATTGGGTAACGCGTTATATCTCGCAGCGCAGTTCAATGGAAGACAGATTTGCTGATGTGCGGATGGCATGGTCTTTCTCCGTCAGCCAGACAGGTATAGATAACTCATTGCCATGTGATGGTCATGGATGATCAATGCATGGTCAGATTTAAGGATGTATGACTCTCAATTGACATTTACATCTCTTTCTTGTGCTTTAATCACAGCTTCTTATCCTTCTCTGTCAATTAGGTAGGTATAGATAATTCATTGCCATGTGGTGGTCATGGATGACCAATGTATGTCAGATTTACATGACTTTACCAACATCATCTGGTTATATCTGTGCTCTAAAGCTCCCCCGATGACATACCCGATGCCGGACACAGCTTCGAACAAAATATGGAATATCTCACGAATGAATGTGTATGGTGACAATGTTGGTATCATTCAGAAGCTATGAATGAGTAGGTATGATCCTGTAAAAAGCGAGCCGCGCAGTTCAAAAACAGGGGAGATACAACGTACCTGGTGCCGGACACAGCATCAAACAAAATATGGAATAACTTGCGAACGGCAAGGTGCGGTGATGGGACCGGTATCATTTGGAAGCTATGGCTCAGTAGTATGATCCTGAATATCGTGAGATGCACGGTGGAGCATTACAGTGGTCTCCTGGTCGTATGATGATGCTGGGCATCTCTCTGTCCATTGATAAGGTAGGCGTCAAGGGAATTCGACGAACATCACGTGGGGTGACATGGGTGTGACATGGGCAAACACGGTAACTTCAGAGTGCGCTGGAGAGTCAAACGAGTAAGGATAGGTGGCATAGACTGGGCAAGAAATTAAAAATCAATTCACCATGCCATCAATTCCGTATTTTGCTCAATAGAATAATTATGTTATTACTCTACCAACACTCCCTATTGATCACTTTCTGACTTCGCACTTCAGTACAATTGATTTTAAATTTTTGTTGATTGTCATGCAAAAGTCACTCTTGATCATGTGATGTTTGTCGAAATCCGCTGACGCCTACCTTACGGCGTGTTGGCTTGGCTTGGGTCGGTATTCCTCGACTTAGTAAAAGCGATTATTTCCATAAGGAAGTCGGTTAGCGCCTCGATTCCTTCACCGTTCCTAAGATGTCTGTTATGACTAGGTCCTCTGATGCCAGCGCGAAGTAGGTCACGAGTGGTAGATCCAAGCTGGAAACATGTAAATGTAGCTTGTCCGCCCCTCCGGCAATGATGCAGCATGACCCAGGGCCTCACATGAGCCCACAGGACTCGCCCGAGTACTCGCGCTGTCGCGGTTTGAAATTGTTCCCACGGTCCGGCAACTGCCATGTTGGCTAACGGATCTGGAAGAGAGAGAGAATTTCTATATTTATATACCGCAACAAGTAGACTACTACTAAGACGCGGTGCCCTTGGGGCCCGTAGATTGGGGTGTAGAGTATGTACTATCGTGCGATAGCGGTGAAGTAATACGTATAGTTTATAGTTGACAGGTAAAGGATATATACGGGTGAGGGTGAATGTTGGAGAATGTAACGTACTATATGGAGAAAATTATGTACGGTTCAAAGGGTGTGTGGCGTTACTCTGGGGCTGAAGACGGCGGCATGTTGGCTTGGCTTGGGTCGGTATTCCTCGATTTCTTAAAAGCGTTTGTTTTCATGAGGAAGTCGGTTAGCGCCTCGATTCCTTTTACCGTTCCTAAGATGTCTGTTGTGACTAGGTCTTCTGAGGCAGCGCGAAGTAGGTCACGAGTGGGCTCGTAGGTGGGGCATGATGCGAGGATGTGTTCCCGGGTTTGGATGTGTTCACCACATGAGCAAGAAGTGGTCTCGGTGGGGACAAATGAGGAATAGTATTCGCCTGTGAAGGCATGGCCTGTTCGACACTGAATAAGTCGCCCATAGATTGCCCGTTTGGGCTCGCAGAAGCGTTTGCGAGGTTTGAGTGATGGGGGCAGGCGGTCAGCAGGGGAAAAGAGACTATTTGCTTTCAGAGTGCTGCGCCAGTGCGAGGTCCATTCCTCGAGGAGGAGTGACCGTGACTTGTGTCTTTCATAGGCGTATGATATGGTGGACGTTGTGTTGTCAGTAGGTGGCATTGACGCAGCTTCCTTCGCTAGTGCGTCCGCTCTCTCGTTCCCGTTTATTTTAGAGTGTCCCGGGATCCAGGATATGTGTAGGTGATTCAACTCGTCTCTATTGAGGAAGGAGTTGATGGAGTCACGTATTTGTAGGGCGATACATTGTGACGTGAGCGGAGGGGTGCCGGCTAACGTCTGAATTGCCGATTGGTTATCTAGAAAGACGTGGATGTGGTGAACGTTTCTCGAGAGAGCAAAGGGAATGGCCTCATCAAGTGCCCTCGCCAGCCCTGTGAGTTCCGCATCGAAGACCTCATTGTTGCCTCCAAGGTTAAGTTTGCCGCTTATGACTTCTCGTGCGAGGAGGTAGCCAACCCAGCCAGAGCCAACTTTGCGGTCACCGTCTTCAGTCTTCAGAGAGCCATCTGTATAAACGAGTAAGTACTGGCTATCGGTGTTGAGTTTACGGACGAGTTCTAAATGTTCTTTAGCTAAACGTTTTCTATCTTTGTTGTCATCTGTGGTTATTGCGTTTATCGAGAGTCTATTTTTGTATCTTTCGTGGAAGTCGTCCCAAGGTGGGATGGCGTATATATCAATGTGCGGGATGTGCGGGTCTGAGAGATTGGCTATGCTTTGAAGGCGCGTAGATTTGTTTTTGTTGGGGGAGGGGTGGGGGTTGCGGGACATCTTGTTTGGTGGAAGGGGGGGGCGTGGCTGGGGGGATCATAGCCTCTCCAAATTTGTGGTAGGCGTATGATGATAGGGTTGGTGCGGGGGAGTTTATGCAGACGGGTTGCATAGTTTCTGTTGATGGCATTTAGATAAAAGGGGATTGGGGGGGTGGCACTCTCGATTTCGAGTGCTCTTGTCGGGGTGGTACGGAAAGCAGCGCAGATGTGTCGGAGGCACTTATTTTGAACTACGGAGAGTTTGTTGGCTAGCGTTTTTTGTCCGCGCCACCAAACCGGGCTGGCATATGTCATGACACTGCGTACACATGCATTGTAGATGAGGCGGAGGCGGGATTGGTGGAGTCCGCGAACTGTGTTGGCGAGCATTTGTACACCGGTTGCGATGCGGTGAGCTTTCGTGGTGACTGTCTGTACATGCTTACGGAATGATAGTTTGGAGTCGAACCAGACTCCTAGCCATTTGATGGTGTCCGAGTGGTCAACACGGTGAGGGGAGTCCCGATACATCAGTTCGATGTGTGGGCGTGATTCTTTGCGACGCCACGAGAAGTGGATCAAGTCGGATTTAGAGAGGTCTATTGTCAGGCCGAGGTTCTCCAAGATGCGAGTGACTGTGGAGAAGGCGTCCTTCAAGATGGCGACATTGAGGTCTAGACTGACAGATGATGCGTACAGGTTGCCATCGTCGATGTAGCCTAGCAGCGCTACTGGGGCTGCCTTAGAAGGTGGGAGGCCCAGGGGGATGGTGCGCGTTAATAGACTTCGTTGGAATTCTTCGTATATCGCGCTTGCATATACGATTGAGAGGGCTGGGGAGATTGGGGAGCCTTGAGGGATGCCGTTTGTTACCGGGCTGGATGGGGACACTTTGCCGTCTAAGCATATTGCTGCCTCTCGTTCCGATAGGAACGATGGGACCCATCTGACCATCTGGACAGGGAGGTTTTTCTGGCGCAGGATGTTGGATAGTTTAGTGTGATTTACGAAGTCGAAGAAACCTTTTATATCGAACGTTAAGCTTGAGGTGACGAACCCGTGGTTGCGGGCTGCTTCAACGTCGTTAACCTGTGTGAGTGCGGCGTCTACTGTAGAGCTGCCGGGACGGCCACCAAACTGAGTCGGGGGGACTAGGCCATATGTGTGGATCCACGTCGAGAGACGACGGGCCATGACTGCTTCTAATACTTTGCCCAGACATTCCTCAAGTTGGATGAGACGGTAGGCCCTGGGATCGGAGTAGTCTGGTTTGCCTGGTTTGCGTAGGGCCACAGCGGTGGTCTTGCGCCACACATGGGGGTGGAATCCCGTATTGGCACAGCGGGAGATGAGGAGATAGATTGGGGTGGCGTCTGCTTGCCAGGCTAAACGTAGTGCCGAGTATGTGATTTGGCTCGGTCCGGGGGCTTTCTTGTAGCTGGGGGAGAAGATAGCGTTACGCACTTCAGAGTACGTTACATGGGGCCAAGGGATGTCGTTGGGGAGGGGGTGGGTGGTGTCAACCTGCTCCACTTGAAGCGATGGCGGGCGTTGGAATAGCGTATCTCTGAGGGTATCACATTTCTCTTGATGGGAGACAGCTTTCGGTCTGTCTGGTCCACGGTTAATGGCTGGGGTGGGGTATTGACGGATTCCTTTGGGCCATTTTGCGAAGTTCCAGACTTCGTTCGGGTCTGTCTTCTGTAGTTCCTCCTCAATCCACTTCTTTTTGGCCTCTCTGACCTTTCTTTTGAAGCGGTTACGGGCCGTCTTGATTAGGCGGGTGGTCGTTGGGTCTGATTCGCCCGTCACCGAGCGGAAGGTGGCCGCTGCGTGGCGTAGGTCACGTATATCGTGGAGGCAGTTGGTTAGGTCGTCAGACCACCATGGTCTTGCATGCTTGCTGTCCCTACGTATTGGGATATGTGCGTTCGTCGCAGCGGTAATGGCATTCTGAAGCTCGTTAGCGGCGATTTCGAGTGTTTGGGTAGATGGGTACTCGGATGAGGCCAGCTGGTCAAAAATCCACCATCTTTCGTTTACTTCCGCAGTATACTTGGCTCTCCATGCAATCCTCTTGTCCTTGTCCACATCCTTCCACCTGAACTTCTGTGCCGTGACGTTGTCGATGGGGTGGTTAGCCCGGTCAATAGACCATGTGAGGGCAAAGTGGTCTGAGTCGCATGATAGCTCCCGGTCTACTTTCCAGTTGCAGACCGCCTCTCCGGTGATTGCAGCGTGGTTGGCAAAGGTTAGATCGAGGGTGGAGAGCGACGCCCCGTCATGGGAGAGGTAAGTAGGGGTGCCTTTTTCGTTGAGCATTACTAAGCCGTTTTCGAACGTCCAGTCCGCCAGCGCTTCTGCTTTGGCGCTGGGCCGACGGTCGGTTGTAGACCATAGGGGATGATGGAGGTTCCAATCACCCAAGACGACGACGGGCAGGTTGGTGGGGAACGTAACGTTTATGAGGCGGTCGAAAGTCCAGGACAGGGGGTCGTCACTGGCTCTCTGATTGTAGACATTGGCGACTATGATCGGCGTATGAGGGGGTTGGTCTATCTGGAGTATCTGCAGGTCTGCATCCGAAGCTAGGTCTGAGCGTAGCGTAACTGTAAAGTCGTTTCTACGACGAATGTACGCCATAACTCTGGGAATAATATTATCTGGGATAGGTTGTAATGGTAAGATCGGGATCCATCCTGGCCCCGCAACTGGGCCTCTTTGGTCGTTTCCTATATTTCCAAACCAGGGTTCGGTTAACAGAATGATGTCGAAGTCTCGTGCGGTGCTGTTAAGGAGGGCGTCGCAGACTATGTTGCGTCTGTTAGTGTTTAGTTGGATGATACGGATGGGGCTTGTGTGGTTTCTCCCTCTCATGCTTGGGTGTTTCTGCGAGCAAGTGCACGTGTAGCTCGGCCTCCACCCGGGGCGGATCTGGTTGTACCGACGGCGATTTGTCTCGTGGGGCAGTTAACGTTGTCCGCAGGGTGGTCCCCATCACAGTTTGCGCAGCGAATAGGCATGTGTGTGCAGCCTTTCTGGGCTTTGGCTGTATTGGGGCATTCGTTGCAGACGTGGGATTCTTCTCTGTGTGGGCCTGCGCAGGATCGACATTTGGGAAGGGAGTTGCACCTCGCAGAGAAGTGGTCAAATGACCAGCAGGTCGTGCATTGTTTGACGGGTTTAGTGTCTTGGTACCGTTTAATTGTGGTGTATCTGCCAAACATGAAGGCACCCCCTACGCCGAGTAGGAAGTCAACCTCTTCTTGTGAGGAAACGGTTAGCACGATTGAGGAGTGCGCTTTCTGTCGGAGTGACTCTGGGTGGGCGATCCACCGGGGGGGTTCCATGAGTTGGATGCTTGCCATGAAGGGGTTTTGGGTCAAGAGCTCGTCTTCCAGTTCAGATGCAGAACGGCCGTGGAAGTCGTTCAGGTCCTGTATGTCATCAATATCTGATTTACCGGTGTCCACCCCGTGAATTAGGACTCTGTGCCACTTTTTGTCGGATGGCAGTCCATCCATCCAGGGCGCGGCGGTCCAACAGGGACTTGGCGATATCTTCATTGTATGGTAAAAGATCTTCGGCTGTGAAAGAGGGATGAGCTATAACAACGCAGTTACCTTTGTCATTCCATTTGACCGCTACTACTGAAGCTTTGGTCTTATCCTTGAGGGAGGAGTTAATTATATCAACTATCTCCTTGCCAGAGAAGCGTTGGTCCGGAGGGGGGGGAGAGACGGGCTGTATAACAAGGCGTGCTGGGTGGTGGCGGGTCATGGGGTTGTTCAGTCTTCTGGTCTCGATTGTAGAATTTGGACGGGTTTGGGTGGGTTGCTTGGGTTGCTTGGGTTGGGGTTTGATGGTGGGTCCGGTGGCGTACGATTCCTTCGGGGAGGAGGGCGTCTGATTGGCATGTGAACGTTTGAGGTCTTCAACTTCTCGGGTAAGCTTCGTAAGGGCAGAGACTATGTCCTGGTTTGAGTTCGCTGTAAGTTGAGGCTGTTTGTGGCTTAAGCCTGTTACTTTCTCGTAGATAGACGTGGCTTTGTCAGTGAAGTCAGCTGGGAAGGAAGCGTGGTCAGAAATTGCCTTGAGAGCGTAAAGAGCCTTATCCAAAGCGAGTCCTAGCTCTTCCATTGCCTCTTGATGAGTGAGGCCCGGATCTGTCGTGGGGTGGTGAGGATGGTGACGTGTATCCTCGAAGTCTTCAAGAGGATGCTCCATCTCCTCATCGTAGTCTGCCCACGATAGGTGGTTGTCCGGTCGATGCTGAATTACGGGTCTACTGAGTGAGTAGTGTTCGAGGTAGCGCTTGGTTGTTCTACGGGGTGGGGGGGAGTTGGGGGGTGACGGCGCAGGTCTCTTTCCGGGGTTGAGTGTAGTTCTCACTGCTGGTCTGTTTAGATCCTGTCTCGGGGGGTCTTTGTATTGCGCAGGTCTGCTGGTGCTCTGAGAATGGTTTGGAACGCGTCTGTTATTGCTCTCCATGATGTCTCTAACGCCCGCTGGAGTGCCCAGTTTACCGTGGGAAACTCTCAGATGGTGATGGAACGAGTCGAAGAAGCTTTTACGGATCTGGAAGAATCCGTAGTACCTATCGAACCTGTCACGACAACGTTTCGCATTAAAACGCCGTCTAATGGCAAGAACGTCATACGCACTGTCCGTCGTCGTCAATTTCCGATGGCTGCTGCGTATGCCTTCACCGATTACAGATCACAGGGTCAGACATTACCGTGCGTCATAGCGGACATTGCAACACCTCCGTCTGGGGCCAAGCTCAACCTGTTCAACCTATGCGTCGCATTGTCGAGGAGTGCGAGGAGATCTTCCATACGTCTTTTGCGAGATGTCGACGATAAAGTGTTTCTGAAATCTCATTGCAATGATCTTCTTGCGGAAGATGATCGATTGGAAGAGGAGAATAACAAAACACGGAAGTGGTGGACCGTCATTAAAAGAAACTTAGCTTAGCGTCTCCATTCGCTCGTACGTTGGCCAAGCTGGTGTGGCTGTGTTAAGACTGAGGGGGGTATCTACCGAGATAAGAAATAATTTCCCGGGTTACACATGGCATATCCCGGTACTACGTTCCCACGAATATTGGGGGTGGAGAAACCTTGCAAGCTGTTTTCCTAAGTTAGCGTTAGCGACGTAGGATATAGTCTATGCGTGAGAATGCGAAGTGGCAGCGCTTCTCCTCTTGCCCACTTCGCAGCACCCCGAGCCCGTAGAGGCTCGTTCAGTCTTTTCGCTCCAGCCATTCACTCACGTTCTTTTCTGGTTTATCAGGCACTCTCTCTTTGAGCTAGAAATCGTAACCTATGGCTGAGGTCTGCCACAATCCGCACGAAGCCATTCAGCCAGACTTCGCAACTGCGGAACATGCTCAGCAAAGACAATTACTAGTTGACACGGGACTCTCCGAAGAACAAGCTGTCGGTATACTAACTAACCTCTGGACATCAACAAATGACAAGAGAAAAGGCAGCATGGGATGCCCGACAAGCAGAAAGAACCCGAGTCCAACTCGAGACTGAAAGGGCTCAACAAGAGGAGAACGAGCGCAGACGCCAAGCCGAAGAAGAGCTCCGTGAAACAGTGCACAACGAAGAGCGGAAAAAGTACAAGAACAAGTTTGCTCCGGTGGTAGATGCACCCCTTCCCATAGGGCCAGTCCACATTCCCTCTCGTATCGCGCTTACCCTATCAAACACCAGCAGAGTAAGTACTTCGCTAGAGCTTTCCTCTGCAAAGTAGCTGATCAGCCACTATGCCTTCTAGACTTCTCCACTCACCCGAAGCCTGCCAGGTCGTAGAAATGGCTCCCTATCCAATCCATGAGGCTCCCATTCAATCCTTTGCAGGCCGCATTCGATACTTCCTAGACAATAATTCCCTCGGTACAGACGATGCGCCCCATGGCCACCACCCTGTCCTCAATTTCAATCTGGCGATCGAGGATGATGAGTCACCCACCACTATCATTCCAGACTTACGCCTTGATCTCCGCCCCCAGTTTCTTTCCCCTCTTCCCATCTGGGTAATGGAATGTGGATTTAGCTCCAAGCTACCTCATATCTGCAGACATCATCCCAGAGTTGGACGCCGCGTTGACGATTTCTATCCGAGAGGTAAACTCAGGTCTTCCTCCTAAAACTTACCCCCTCCATTCTCTCCCGCCGCTCCCTCGATCAGCATTCATGCCCACACCCCCACATCGTTATTCGTTCAGACCCGTCGTTGTGGAAGATGTGAATTGGATTTCTGTGGCTTTGGTTACTTTCCAAATTTCACTTAGAGAAAGGGACGGCCGCATCCAGTTTGGGGAGGGTCCGCTATGCGCACAGGGGGTAAGCTCCTTGGCATATTTGGATTGAAGGGGCATATGCAGGCTAATTTTCCATACAGCAATTGTATCCAGACCTAGATATGCACAAGGTTGATGAGCTGCTTGACCTGGCTGCACAGCGGCTCCTCTTGCGGGCTGCAGATCTGGAGGCAGAAGCTGGAGCTGCACCAGACCGGGTTGCTCACCTTCGGCACTTGTCAACAACAGCAACGTTCCCGTCAGATTGGACTTTGCTCCTAGATGAATTGCAAGCAGCGGTCTGGCAAACTGCCTTTTCCCGCTATCGATCCTGGCGCCACTCTGGCTTGAAGAGACGTGGGGAATGCAAGGGGGTCGTGTCGCCAGATTCGGAGCTTCGCTCTTCGCGCAAGCGGATGGCCCCCTCAGAATGAGGTCTGGTCTTGCAGGCTGGGGACAGCTGGGTGCGCTGAGGGAAAAGGTGGGAATCTGTCGTAGCAGAAGCTGGGTATGTATTTGCAGGATGCAGCAATTCACTGTATACAGCTAGTCCACGTTCTACCGATAGCGCTGCATCTGTTCTCTGTCATTCTTTTTCTTTCCCTTCGCAGAGGAATTTGAGGGAGTGTGCAAGGCGGCCGCACAAGCCTTCATGAAAACCTTCCCCATGCTAGGCACCTCTCCCAAGCGTCCACACCTGTGCTTATTCAGACTGAGAAAAGCTATTGCAAGTGCAGGGTGCTCTTGTCAACTGACAGCCTGGCACGCCCGGGCTGGAGGCGATGGCCTCTAGAGGCGCTAGTGGCAGGTGCTACTGTAGCTGGGAAGCCTTTCATCTTGCTGTTGGAGGGTAATAGTCTAATAAGTACTACCTTGCGATTGATGCTGGTAATTAGGGATCCGTATCATTCTGATTTGTGACAGCGACGGGGGGAGAGACATGTTGGTCGCCATCACCCACGCGCGAGAAGCGTGCCGTTGACCTTGTAAGTTATTGACAGAGAGTTCTTTTTTGAGGAGGCCTGGTAAGCTTCGAACTCTCGCCGTTCGCACTTGAAGGATGAAAACTGGCGCTTATTCTTCACCTGCTCGTGCATGGACTCTGGGCAGGGATACACAATTTTATTCCATAACCCTAGCATTATTTATTCCCAAAGTCTTCGAAGCGCAATGCCGGGAATATGTGGGGCAGAAGTATCCAGCATGAATGAAATACCCGTGGGCGTCCTCTTCCGTGATGGTATCAAGAACCTCTAAGATGCCAAAAAGGCCACCATCATCAGTTGTTGCACAGTAATATTCGTTATATCGATGCAGCCAGTGCTTGATCTTAGAAAAGGCTTAGATCTGGCATGTATGGCGGCGGGTATTCAATGCGTACACCTGGTGCAGTTGGGGACAAGCAAACACGGTAAATTTGGTACCGCAGGTTGAGGGCAGATCGGGGATCAGACAGTCAAAAGACATCGAAAAACAGTGCTCCGAATTTATTCCCACGCCTTTTTGGGTTGGCCAAATTTTTGACCTCGAAAAATGACTTTGTATGTTACTAAATATGGTCATGCATTGGGTGACTCACGACAGCTTCAATTGACGTCATCGCGGCCTGCGAGACCTGGCGATGTTGCATTTGCTTTCGAATGGCCCACTCTGCTGCCCTTCCAGTAAGACCCAACTGGTAAGCACTCATGAAGCGCCAGGATCGATTTATGAACCGCCGGATCACATCTGTTGGACAGACATCAAGCTGTTCTCGTGCACAATACTTTGCTTCCTCAAATGTGCGCTTCCGAACTTCGCGATAGCGGTATTTACACCACCCCCAGTACTGTAACATGCATTAGACGAGTGGTGCTGGTAATCGTGTTGGGTCTCGAGGTGTGCGGGTTTGTGCAAATCCAAAGTTCCCAAGTGAGGTTTGATTCTGAAGAAGCTTCCGGTATCGTCGTCGAGTGCGTGCTGACTTGCTGCCCATGTCTGGGCCCATCCGATACTCTTTTGGTCTTGCTGTGCACTGTCTGACGTGCCCGGCTTCCTTCTGAAGCAGCCATGTCTCATCAGATGGATCATCACCTGCACGGGTGGCGAGATCAATGAGCCGCATAGAAACCCCACTATCACCATTGTCTGGGAATGCAGCACCAATATCCTCAATGTCATCAGCTTCATCAGACTCGTCTCCACCAGCTGCACACTTCAGACTTTCAAAGATGACAGGAGGTTGCCAGTCATCTCCACTGTCATCCGTGCTTGGCTGACTGTGTCTGCTTGAACAGGACCTCGCCCTTTTACGAGGATGCTCACTGCTCGTGCTGGAGTCAGACTCCGGAAAACTGGTAAGTCCTGCATCCTCCAATACTGAACCTTGCTGATTCCGTTGTGTCGCAGCTTTTCGAGGTCGTCCACGAGCCATACAGACCTTGTTGGCAGGTCAAACCACTGCCAAAAGCAGCCGTATCGCGCGGTGGGGCTAGTCGAAGTAAATCTCGATGAGCTTGGTGGGCTCCTCTGCGGTTCGTCCGCGGTTCGTCCGCGGTTCGTCCGCGGTTCGTCCGCCGTACGTCGGTCCTTGCTTCCCCCATAAACCAAGCCTACTCACCATGAACTGTCAAGAGGGCCCTCGTTACTGTTTGTGCACGTCCTGACAGTAGGGAAGGTGGCGGGTTGACAGAACCATGCTCTTCCAGTATTTCTCGCCAGCGGTAGCAACTCCGTGACGAAACACCAAGAGCATTCGCAGATATCTTCAAGTCGCCAACCCGAACCCCAAAGACAGATCGCACATTCCTTGAGATCATGGTTGATAGGGTATCTGGAGTGTGGTACTGCATCGACTGCCTGGGCCGTCCACGGTGCCAAAGCGACGAGCGACAGTAGTACCAATAGTGTTCTATTCCCACTTTTCCTTTTCTGGAATAACTCACACATGCCGTGGAAATACTGTCCTGTGCCATCTGCTTCGTCCCTGTTCGACCACGGTTCGTCGGTCACTAATCCTCCCCCCCGGCTGCTTCACTGCTAGGTTGCCCCATGCTCGGTTGCTTTGAAGATGTACCAAGTTCCTCCATGAACCACATCAACAGCTCCATCCCTCTGTTGTTTTTCTCGTCCTGTGACTTTTGTTCAAGCCAGAAGCGAAGATCTTCCTTCGTTTTCCATGTGGTTGAGAAGCGCTTCGTCGCCGCCGAGCGTCTTTCTTCGGTGAGGAAGATTGCCAGTGCTAGTGGCATAACGATATCTTCCCACTCGCAAGGCGGGCCCGTATCAAATGGAGGGTGCAGTTCATCCTCAAAGGATGGTACATGACACTTCCAACATGACCCTTTATGCCCGTAGCGAATCTGCCTTTTCCAGTTCAGGTAATCTTGGAAAGAACTCCCAAGTGTCGTCAGAGATCCACAGTGCTTCAATGTGTGGTGTGCACGTGAATCCGATTTTCCATACATCGCCAGGCACACTGCACACCCTTTGAACTTGATGGCATTCAATGCTTTTCGCAATCTGTCCACCTCGCTCAACTCCTTCCCTTGCCTCTCTAATTTCATCTTCTTCGAGTGTCTTGCAGCTTGGGTGAAATGATGTTCCACTGTTGGCGCCGTGGACATCACGTCCGAGATGCTTCGTTTTAACAGCGACGTCGATGGTAGAAGTGTCGTGGCTTCTGTTTTCTGGGCCCTCATCGCATCTGGAACGGACGCCGGTGGAGCTTGAGGCATTGGCCTCATTTGGTCATCCTTCGTCTTGCAAGCTGAGCATGGATTATTCCTTGGATCGTCCTCGCACCAAGTCCCAGTCCCATCCACGTACAGTGTCGCCCCATATCGCAGGCACTGACTGTTCCCAGTCCTGTACGCATAATCGTACGCACACAATTGCCCTTTGTGGTCCACTTCTTCCCCATCTAGTGCGACCTTTGGTGGAGTGTTGCTCGGGACAATGTAGCACCTGGCAGGTTTCCCATCTCTTCCTGCACGTCCTTGCGCTTGGATGAGCTCGATCATCTCCCTCGCCATCTTGTAGTGCACTATCAGGCGGACATGGGGGTAGTCGTTGCCAGTGCTGAAAGCACTTGTGCAGATCATGACTGGCAGCCGTCCGCTCCGCCATGCAGCATACATGCGAAGTCGTTCTTCATCGCTGACATCTTTCTGACCACAGTAGAACGGCCAGCCAGTCTTGTGACACCCTCAATTAGCACATCTGTATCTTGAGCGTATCGGATAACTTACAGTTCGTGCAAGATTCAACCCATCTTCAATGTAAGTCACAAACACGAGTCCTCGGGAACTCTCTGTCCATGTTTTTTGCTCCTCTGCAACTATGCTTTTTACTGCTGTTGGCAATTCACGTCTGTCTTGAGGCTTCACCAGGATGTACTCCAGTTCTGGCCGGTTACTGCACTGTCGTATTGTGGTGCTTGTAGGAAGTAGTCCAAATGTTGATTGCAAATCTGGAAGGCTGCTAGGGGGAACAGTGCCACTGAGTAGGATGATCTGCATTGGCAGTATTCTCAGTTCAGCCGCTCGTCTCATGGAGGGTCGGAAGTTTTGGGATGCCAGTGTAAGGTGGGCTTCATCGAAGACCAGTCGCGTCACTTTCATCACCTCGTTTACCTCTGCTAATGCTTGCGTCCATCCAGGAAGCATAGACCGGTCAGCAGATACGAGGATTACGTTTGTGTCTGTTTTGAGTGGTCCATGGGTGTACTCCTGATAAGGAATGCCCAAGTCAGTCAGCCTCCGCTTCCAGTCATCCATCAGTGACTTCAGGGGGAGTGTCACTACTATGCCTTCAAGGGGGTTCAAGAGAGCAGGGATTATGGCAAGCATGGATTTGCCACCACCAGTCTTCAACAAGGCAATGACGTCGGTTGTCCAGCGAGCCACGGCCAGTACAGCATCCCTTTGCTGGGAGGATATCCAATTCGCAGCCGGGTTTTTCAGTACCAGTCGCAGTGCCTGCAGACATCGTTGTTCCAATTCACACCCTGGCATTGTACCCAAAAATTAGATATGCATGTATCTCAATTTCTGGCTGCATTCGATCACTCACCGCCATCAACGTCATATTGCTCTGCAACCTCACTTTTTACTTGCACTCTCTGCTGGACTAGAACGAAGATTAGTGTATACTTATGCGAATGGTGTTTGTTGCCGGTATGCTTACTGTTTTCCGGTGGTTTGATTCCTCGGTGATCTTCGAGATCTTGTCGACCATTTTCTGGGCCTTGTAAGTAATCAGGTTAGCATACTGTATGCTAGATTGATCAGACACTGACCCTTTTCTTTCTGTATAAGTGGATTGTCGCCTTCCTGTCTTTTCGGTTGGGGTGGGACAGGATCAACCTCTGCATATGTCTTGTCCCAGCATGCTGTATTGGTTGAGTTTGCGTCTGTCTCCATATTTTTGGCTTGGATTTTGGGAGCTGTCGCAGGTTGGGGTAGCACAGGATCAGAATCCACATACATCTCATCCCAGCCTTCAGAATTGGTTGGGGTCGCATCCGTCCTACCATAGTTGGCTTGTACAATGCTGGGAACAATCGCTCCTTTCATGGAGTTCTCGATGATCTTCTGAATGGATGGGCTGAGAGTAGCAACCAACCGGTCACTGAGACGAGCTTCGAGATTGTCCAGAACCTTTTCCTCCAATCCTGCTAGGACTTTTTCCACAATTTTCTCCTCAGAGGCCGTGACTGACACGCTCTCCTTCAACCTGTCAGTGAGACGGGATTCAAGATCCCCCAGGACTTTTCCCTCCAATCTTGCAACCACTTGGTCTGCAATTCGCTCCTCAGAGACTGTCATGGTCATGCTCTGCTTTCCTCTGGTGATTTCTTCCTGAGCATCGAGGCCAAGCCTCCCAGATCTTGCCAACTGCTGGAACTGACCTGGACTAGCACCCGTATATCGCAATCCCAGTCCTCCTGGTACAGTGTGCATAATGAGTTGCCATCGAACACTTGCTTGCAAAAACAACGGAATTATATCCTCAGCTGCGCCAGGTAGAGCCTCAGGGCTGAGACCATAGATGCGATTTTCTGTGGTACGAGAGTGCCCAGCTTGTAATGCGTCCACCGTGTCATTTTCATCCATGTCCATGAGCTCCTCTGCAAACTGGCCGAGCTTGCGCTTGAATGCAATGCTGATGTGTCGCCAGGGGTTGACTGTCAACTTAAGTGACAGATGCTCGACGCTTAGTTTTGCCATGGAGTGGCTGATGTTCTCGGTGGTAAAGAGGCGGCTGTTATTTACGAAGAGCTGTGTTTTGTAAAGCTTGAGGACCTCTGGCCGGTCCGGATAACATAGGTGAGCAGCCAATTCTGCAAATGGCCGAGCTAGCGCCAGAGATTGGATGAGCAGGTCACCGGTAAGTGCGTCGAGTGCGTGAGGGATGAGTTTCTCGTGGCCAGTTATTGCTGCCGACTTGTGGTAGCAGCGTAGAAGGGTTACATGTTTCCCCAGGATCACTAGGCTTCTCTGGGAACGCTCCCTGGTGTTGCAGATGGTGAGTGGGGTGAGTTCAGTGCCACGTCCTGGTGCACCACTCAGGGTTTCACAACGCAGCAGGATCTGTGCTTGAAATTCCGCATAGTCATCCAACCATTCATGCAGGGCTCCCTTGTTCCAGATCATCCTGCCATCTCTCAAGACTCCAAATTGGCTCGCGATGATAGGGTCAGTGAGGAACTTTTTTGCCAGGGAATCTCTGTCGGAAAAGCAGGCGTTTCGTCTGTCCGTCAGGAAGGAGTAGCCTACGTCTCGGTTTCCGAGGTCATCCGCGAGTGTGTCATATGATATACACATCTTGGTCCCCCTCAGTACCTTTTTCTCCCAAAGATTAACGACTGAGGTCGCGCTGGCTGCAAACATCGAGTGAAGTTGATTCAAGTGGATACGATTACCTCTGTAGAGTAGCTCCATCCAATTTTTGTTGTCCGTCCACCATATGCGAGGAAGAGACATTGTTTGGAAAGCCAGGGAAGAGGCACGATGTTGCAGAGACCGGATGTGACTGAAAGTGAAATTGGTGTGCTCTGTAAACCAAGGCTGGAGTGCATCGCATGCGAGGTCGTCATCGTCCTTGAACTTGGATGCTGATTGTTGTTTCAGTTCCTTTAGCAAAACCAGGCGAATGCAGTATTCCATCCTGGCAAGTAACGGAGACACGAAGGTTGGCTCCTTGTGCTTGCCATCTTCGTTCAAAGTGAACAGAGCCAGCAGCCGTTGGGTGGGACAGGGCAGTGGATTGTCCGGGGTCTTTTTCCACTTTGACATCCAAACCTCAATCAGGATCTCATGAATCCTGTCAGATACATTGACTCCTGTTTTCAAGGCTTGTCCTAGTGCAGTGACTTTCGCACTGAGGGTGTCGGGAAGGGGTAGACTGTATCGGTTGTCGTACTTCGTTCGTGCCAGCATCCATATCAATGCCATGACCGGTGGAGTGTAGTTTGTCATGGTATTCTCATTTTGGTGACGACTCAAGGGAGTGTTGTTGATACCGCTGTCATGTGAGTGTTAGGACACCAATTCTAATGTACATTTACCTCAAATACCTCACCTTTTCACTGGATCAGGTGAGTTTAGCCGCTTGAGGACCAACTCATCCGTGATTGGAAGCAGGGAAAGTGCTTCATCGAAGTATTGTCCCACTGCTGCCTTCAGTCCAGGGAGGAGTTTGTCGTCATCCTTCCTTGGTATCTCCACGAGGGAAAGCAGCATGCGCACGTCATGACCAGCAACATGTTCATGCCACCTGGTTGTTCGAAGCCAAGGACTGACAACACGTTCATCCAGTGGGACACTGGATGTGGGTGCCTGGGCCATTTGTTGCCTGAGGTGGAGAATCGGGTCCTCAACAGTATCAGGAGAAATGACACCAAGGGAATCATGAACTCGGAAAAGAATACGTCCCTTCCCACTCCTGCTGAATTGCTGCATTTTGCATTCAGCCCATGTCTTCGGCATGGAAGTATCTTTGTGGTCTTCCCTGTGATGGATCTGCATACACTTCTCAGATGATGTGATAAAGGAGCACAGTCCACAGGTCCACCCGTCCAAGACAACGAGCCCTTTGAAAGGGGGAATGCAGCCGTCAAAGTGTGCGTCAGGCAGAGTTTCATTGATATCCAACTGGGCTAGCACTTCGTGGAGGTGCTGCCCGTTGACATGCAGACCTTTACGGTGGCTGTGGATGTGTGAAATCACCTGGTTTGGAATCAAAGCAACTTGACATAGACCGCAACAGAGTGCCTTTAATTTGGGATCCACCACGAGATTGATGGCGTCCAAGTATGGATGATGGACCAACCCATCCTGTGGATCATAACTCTGCACAACCATCAGAGATATATGTGGGGTAATGGTGTTCAGACACTCACCGTTTGGCCGGAATGCAGGGGAGCGACGTCTGCTGAAACAGGGAAGGTGTCATCGGCTTGCTGGCCCTGGGACCAGATATGAGTTGAGATAATATATATATATATATAATGTGCTCCTTACCTGCACCTGAATAGAAATGAGATGAAACACCCTCCACTTAAGCACTTCATGTAGTACAAGCATGTATAACGCTTACATGATCCGCATCCATGTCCACATCCATATTCTCAGACGACGCCAGATGAATGCTTGTAACCTGCAAGACGTGGATGACCGGAAATATCAAATATACACCTCACTTGCTTACACAGTCGTTCAACACCTCCGTGATCAAAGTACTCTCCTCCCCCTGTGTTCACAATGAGCGATGTGAGGTGCCATACACGTATGCTATTGACTTACCGTATCTGGCTTCTCCGGATTCCCGGGGAGTTTCGTATCATAGCTACAGCCTGCCACCTGCAAGACACGAATAACATAAATTATTATATACACCTCTCGATTGCTTACATCGTCTTTCAGTGTCCCTGTGGTTAAAGTACTCTTCGTCTGTGTCCATGATCAGTGATGGGACTACCAGTATACACGTATTCCCATGTACTTACCGCATTCTGTGCTGATGTTGAGTTCTTCCGAGCAATGGCTGCCTTCACTGCTGATCAACACTTATATGAGTATACATATATCTCAAGCACTTACCTCATCCACAGCATTTCCACCCTCTTTGGCAGCATTCGATGGCCCAACCCATACGGATTTCATTTTGTTCATGTGCTTTTTCAGGGTCTGCACATTCTTGTATACCGTCTTTGTACTTGGACATCCCCCGTCTGAGCAATAGCACTGGAAGTATCCATTTTGGTTTTTCTGAACGGTTATACGTTCACCACTACCCTGGTGGAAGAATGTTTCGAAGTGCGAAGTACATTTCCTTCTATGGGAAGTGTACTCAGGTTTCTCCGGAAATGAAACTTGGCAGACGTTGCAAGTGTACATGATTTGCAAAAGACGGAAGAAAAATGATCCACCTACCGAATAAGTTCAAACTCCGCATTCCAACTCACATCGTTCCGAAAGGTTGAACCGTGCGTAACTTACAGCTGGGTGCGAAAGCATTGGCAATCAAAATATTTCCACGGCGTGTGAGAGTTATTGCAGAAAAGGAAACGTAGGGAATAGAACATTATTGGTACTACCCTCGTTCGTTGCTTTGGCACCGCGGACAGCCCAGGCAGTCCAGGCAGTCACTGCTTCGAGCTGCACCAATGACCAAGCGGCAGAGCGGGTTTACCATCAACATCCTTGCAGACAGGGCCCTCCCATCACCCCCAGTCGATGACTACGTTGACAGGCAGCTGACCCTCCCACTCAGTAGTTCTATATTCCCACAACCTGACACCAGTGGTGTCGATGCACGTGAAGAGGTTCATCAGGAAATCGAAACCGATGAAGACTACCTTGCTACTTACTCTAATGGCCAGGAACATTGTATGCCGCTCTCGGAAATCAAATTTCTCGAAGAGTGCCCAAATCCGGAATACCCATCGGATAACACGGAGTCTCCAGGTGAGTTTCACGCATAACACTATTGTTTTATCTAATGTCTTCGTAAATCAGATCGCTTTACTTTTATCAACATGGATCCGCATCGTTGTTCACTTCCTCCAATGCTCGGAAGTATGGGGAGCAGGAATTTTGTGCATCGCAGTCAGAGCCCCCGGGCCATTGTAGACCAAAGAAGAAGCTACACATCGACAAAAAAGATACCTCAACCAGCCATTCCACAGTGAAGAAGAATCGGAAGAAGAAGAAGGCAGTTCCCGAAGAGTACTATGCTGCTCGAGATCGTGACAGCGACTCGAAGGGTGAGGTTGGGCACAAGCAATCAGTACCAGATGTGGAGTTATGTGCGAGGGTGGAGTGACCTTTCTGCTTACCTTCTTAAGAAGACATATTCTGCACGAACCGCGGACGAACCGTGGACGAACCAATTCCCACCGCCAATTAGAATATAGGTTCCCGATACCCCAGCTACTTTTTTTTCTGTCCTTTTTAAAGTCCTCTGTTGGGTTATATGTACCCTATGTAGGACTTGACTACGGCCTTCCTGGAGCACATCCCCTGGGCCTGCCGGCGTCCGAAGGTATATTTTTCTCGAAATTCCAGTCGTTTGTCGGGTGCTATAGCTGCCGAAGATCACAAGTATAATTTTCAGTTTGATAAGTTTGTGAAGGACGTGTGGGTGATAAGGGTTCTGCTTTGGCCTTCCCCTTCCCCTCAACGTCAGACATCGCCTTCACCTTCGCGTGGGGCACAGTTGTTTCTACAGAGACATTGTGCTCTCTGGATATGCAGTTGTCTCGGTGCCCATAGATTACTTCCTCTTCACTCGTACTTGTGCTTGTAATGGGTGCCGCAGAGGAGTCATCCTCAACTGAAGCTTTCCAAGCTTCAGATAACTCGGTGATTTGAGCAACAAGGTAGTCCCGAAGGTGGGGAACTTTTTCGTTTCCCAAAGAGCCTGGCACTCAAGTGAGGTCATTCTTGTTTCGACCTGCGGGCATGGTACGACTCAAACATGGATCATCGTGAAGCCGATAGAAAGACGTACTATCATGCTCCGACAATAATTCTCTGGATTACTCATGAGCCCAGTTTCCAGCTTCATCTATCTGGTCCTTGTCCAAAACTTCAAAGGTGACAGGTGGCCAAATTGGTCGGGAACCAGCTACCGACAAACGTCGGGTTGGAATAAGCTCACTTGCTTCCGTCACAGCCAGGGCTCTCGGTGGTTTTTGGGTCACCAATTCAAACCACAAGCAGCTCAGCTACTAGGAATGTGTCACGAGCGGAGGGAGTACCAAGGGTCGCCGTCAGTGAACCGTGCCAGATTACGAAATGCGCTTCCTACTGTTTTTGAATGCTTTGAGTACTCGGCAAGTGCTGTCACGAAATGTTAAGCGTCCAAAGAGCTGCTCTTTGAGCGCTTAGGTTTTACAGATCACGGTGTGTCTTCACTGCTGCTGTGTCGTTGTGCTGTTCTAACCAGATCTTGGAGGCCTTTTCGATACGACCCGACTACAACCGTTGAATGTTTGGCTGTAGATCAATAGCAGCTGGAATTTTGGAAACGAATTCTTATTGGCGAAAAACTTGGAAATGCCTCTGGGTATTTGCCTTACAGTACATTCCGACATGTCAAATCAAAAAGAATTATTTCAATATCTAATGATAGCAGTGAGCCATGGCCCATGGCCTAGGCATCCAAGCCAAGCCATTGCAACACAACCTTAGCGTACTGGTCATGGATATTGTGAAGATTCACCACGGCGACGATGTGCTCGAGCTTGCTGACCGCTTTGGTAAGTTCATGTTCTTACTCCTGTACGCACATTTCTCAAGGTCCTACCAGGTGTACGCATTGAATACCTGCCGCCATATTCTCCAGATCTCAACTCCATCGGGGAAGCCTTTCAAATATCAAGCACTGGCTGCATCGGTATAACAAATAATACAGTGCAACAACTGAGGATGTTGTCCTTTTTGGCAGTCCTGGAGGTTCTTGATAGCATCACGGAAGAGGACGCCCACGGGTATTTAATTCACGCTGGATACTTCTACCCCACATATTCCTAGCGTTGCGCTTCGAAGACTTTGGGAATAAATAATGCTAGGGTTATGGAATAAAATTGTGTATCCCTGCCCAGAGTCCATGCACGAGCAGGTGAAGAATAAGCGCCAGTTTTCATTCTTCAAGTGCGAACGGCGAGAGTTGGAAGCTTACCAGGCCTCATCGAAAAAGAACCGATACATCTGGTGTGCCAATTAATCTCTGCAATGCGAACCACCTCGGGAATGGGTGGTTCATCTGATCGTCATTCCGTTCAAACACGAGTTTCTGGCCAGCTATAGAGGCGGTCGGCGAACGATGGCTGATTCAACAGCCATTGATGCGTCCCCCTCTCAGCCGCTGGAAGTCAATGTAGTATCTTGAACCGCCATTTAGCCACCAATGGAAATGCGAGTCCGCCGTATTGGTCTGGAAAGCGGGGGATCCAGTCTGAGATGAAGGCTTCGATTACATTGCTCGCAAGGCCAGCCATAACTGCGTGGGAACCATCCTGTTGCTGAAAATCCTTCCTATTTGGGATCAAGACGAGCTCTCGAGGTCTGCACCGGTCGAGATGCAAAACAGCTTGTACAGCTAAGAAGTCCGTCAATAGATACCTCCAAGTATGCGCACTACTTCTTGCGTTCCAGCCACCAAGCTCTCGTTTGCACATCCAACTTGAAAAGTCGGTCATTCTCAGCAAGTAAATCTGATGACTCACGAGTCTGGTGATCACCCAGGAATAGTTTTTCGTCAAAGTTCGGGCCCGCACATCCGCTCGGGCCGTTACAATTATCTCGAGGTGCGGCTAGGTTATATCTTCATGTTTGGTGTGAGATGGCAGCAGGAAGTTGGGTCGGGGGACCTGAACGAGGGGGGGCGCTGGCGTGATACCCTCACAACACGGCCCTGGAATGATCTAGCAGGTCCGCCACCTGTGGCCTTGTGGAATACACCACCTCTGTATCCGTCGTTCCCTGAATCTTAACCCTCAAAGCCTCGATCTCCCGTGTAAAGGTGCCTACCTCCCATTGAAACTGAGCAAGCTCGGTTTCCAGCATGTGGATCCGATCGTCTGCGAGCCCAAGAGTAGGTGCTGAAATGCGGGTGTCTAACACCACCATCCGCCTTCCGAGACCATTCACCCGCGCTAAAATTAAATCTTGCCTATCCGTCATTGCATCTACCCGTGTTAGTAGTTCGGGGATGCCAGGTGATGCAGTCCGCGGCAGCCATGCCGGAGTCGGTGCGGACGGAGGCTATATAGGTTGGGTCTGCTGTTCTGCCGAAACCGCCCTCGGTGGTGTAGTTGACTATTATCCCCGTTCAATGTGAGAGTTCTTGTACTTACAAAACGGCTGATTTTTTGCTTTTCCACCTGAGCACGCGGAAGGGCGCGGACCGTCGTCGATGACGGTAGACGCACGGCGTTTCTTTTTAATCGGTGGCTCGTCCACATCGTTGGTTTCGGCGGCAGGCGACTCATCTCTCCATCGGGGGCTCCTCCGTACGTGGAAGATTTCGACGTGCGGGCGTGTTTGTGCTGGGTGCCTTCTTGGAACGCCTGGTGGTCGATGGTGCGCGACGACGGGTAGCTCGCGTACATCCAATTTTCCTCTTCTTGCACGGGTCACATACCCCCCTATCTGTGCTGCGCGTGTAAACTACCATGCGAGAGATACATGTCCCACACAATTCGGGATCGGGGGGAGGTGTGGTTCGAGCGGAAACTTGTGCACGGCCGCAGTTTCTGACCTTTTTTTATGCAGACGTACCTGCCCCAGCGCTATCGTCCTCGTCAATATCGCGCGGCTGAGGTCGGGATGGGGAGCGGGGGCGCATACTTGAGCGACTGGGTGTTGATTGAGGCCGTCCACATTTCGTCGACCGTCCATGAACCGGCTTCACATCTTCTTCTTCAACATCCATCAGCTCGTCAACTTCTCCCCTACACTTGCCAGTTCACTCTCCCTGTCGTCGTTCAAAGCGCGAATACTTGTATGTTCAAGGGCGTCCATCACCCGGCCAAGCGACGACGCAATTGGTTGGAGCAAACCTTCCTGGCGATTCTCTGTGGACCGTTGCTCGACCGTGAGCAACCACGGATGTGTGCGTGGTTCCATTGTGGCAACGGATTCTGTGGAGTTCCGACGTTCTCAGAGCAGTAGAGGTATCCTTTCGACGCCAATTAGCATGTGAGGGATGACGTCCGTATTTTTGATGATCGGCCCGACGGATTCCTATGTATGTTGGACGTTTGACGTAAGATATGCAGTACGTGAGTTAACAGCCACGTACCAGTGCCTCCCTGATCTCCCCATCAAACCTTCCCTCCAACTTTCCAATCGTTCCGCCCTCGTCAGTTGGTCCGTGGAGATGACGCGTCGGTCGGAAATTGCGAGGATGCGGTTGACTGGTTTCTTGAGCTCTGCGGAGTTTTTGACGGACACTGTTGAAGACGTTTGGAGGAGATCGTTGCTCGAGGATTAGTGGGTATGATACGCAGCCGCAGGAACGATAGTTAACAATGTTGTGGAAGAGGTGCGCTTCCGCAAATATTCCCACGCATTGACGGCATCAAGGTTATGTGTCTACTTATGTTTAGTAAGCGACAAGTAAAACCTCACCTCACCGTTCAATTGCATAATAGAATGTAGTACGTGTGTTTCGGGCTGCTTAGGATACTTGGCATAGCTAAGTGAACAATCATACAACTATAATATAACTGATGTCATCTGAGATGGTCCTCAGTCAACAATCGCTGTGGCACATATAATATAGCCCACCCTCTCTGTAGAAACGACGTTCTCTCCACATGGCTTACTGTGCCCGTACGTTGGCTCTTCCAACATGCATACTGCATCCATATCTAACTAACCTAACCTATTACGGCGGTGGGCCCCCTTTTCTCGATTTAACAGCATTTCTCATTCTTCAGATGTTTCACCTTTGGAGTGTGTATAATGTATGAGCTCCATGGCGGATTTAGTTGGGGTTGCAATTCGATCTACCAAAGCATTGGTAGCTTCTCAACAATAAGTACATGAAGATTGGTATAGTATAGTCACAAAGGAATTCAAAAGCATGTACATGGCTCGAACGAAAGTAGCTGACCACGGTATTCAAGTAATGCTGATCAAACGAGCCGTTGCAGCAATGCGAAAGTTGGTTGGAATGACCATATGCCTGCATATTCAAAGGTTACTTGGGCACTATATGTGGGGAAACACCTACTCGTAGTGGGTTTGAACGTCATGCCCCTCCATCACAAGGACGTCTCCCTAGGCCGGAACGTGGTTGAGTATTATAAGTCCAGTATGGAAGCTGCACACCTACATGGCAAAGGATAAACGACAGGGCGTCCTCCTTTTTTTGATTGGAACCCTCGGTTGTTCGGCAGTGGCGAAACCTCATCTTTGCGGAGGAACCTAACGACAGGGAGGCGATTACAGGCCCAACGCCCCTCTCATCGTCGCTGTGGAACTATGTGACCATTTTCGAGACATTCAAATCAGTAGTCAATTTACGGACCGACATCTTCTGGTTTTCGAGGTAGGCTGCAGTGAGGACTTCGTTGAACCGTGTATCTGGTTTTACTACCAGCTTCACCCTCTCCTCGATTAAATTCAGTGCATCTCGGACACAGCTTGGTGCTTCGGCAAGTGAAACGGTGCCTGTCGTGGCTCCCACGTACTGTGTGGATCATCAGTGATTCAACATGCGGACCGGATAGCATAAGTACATTGTATGGCTCTCCGGCTGTGTGACGCGTCAGATGGTCTTTGGAGGAATTCTACGACTCACAATTATGGGAGAAATATTGGGATAGCAAGGTTCCTCGCACTATACTGGATTTACACAAAGTGCTGATACAATGCCAAAGAGCTGACCTTTATGCTGAGAGGTGTTAGCACAGATGACACCAGCCAACCAGTGAGTCTCACAGTTTTTAGGGGGTATCTCTGAAGGTCCAATTGACCGCAACTTGCCTGTTGTTGGTAGTCTTGGAATATTCTATCTGCTTCTCCATTCACCAGAGGGGTACCGGAGATGATATGTATCTTGCCTCTAGACACTTGATGAAACCAAATGAAAGTCACGTATGAGTTACATACCGGTTGGAAGGTAAGATAAGCGTCTCGATTTTTATCGACCTCTCAATACCGTCCAAATCAATCAACGCGGGCACAACATGGGTAATGCCTATTCGATAGGGTTATGTCATAGAAAAGTTGAGCAGTGGTGGCTGACACCCACAGGAATCCTTCGCGATGTTAACCTGCGGCTTGGGTGAGTCCGGGTGGCCACATTCGCTTGCGCTGCAGATCTCCCATTCTACCAGTTTCCGATTCTTGGAAAGTTAGTACATGTTCAGTTCTTCCTGCTTAGTGAGGTGCGTCTGAAAACGTACATGACAATGAGAACATTCCCAATATTCCCATTTAAATCTGCCAGTTGCTGAGTCTAGAACTACATTTGACGTCATGTGAAAACCCACCGACTGGAAAGTCGACCGCAAAGGGAACAATGCCAACCCTGGCAATATTGATTCGATGGACCGAAGACAGGAATTACAGAAGGCAGGTCTCTGAATGTCCTGGGTTTCAGCCTCAAGAAATCCTCAGAGTATTTGAGCTCTCTCCCGTTGGTTTTCCAAAACTCCTTGCACTCAGGATGCAAACACATCCCACACTGTGTGTAAACGCAAGGACTTTCCTGTGAGCAACCCATACAGTAAAACTGAGTTTCACGAGAAGGTGGCGGCGTGCAGAGTGACGCAAGGTCATCTTCATTGCTCAACCACCACGGAGCGCCCTGATCCTCGCACCACTGGAAAGCGAACTTCCAGCGAATTACGGGTTTTGAACCGGCGTTGTTTTCTTCGTATTCAGCTGAAAACCTTTGTAAAGTTATATGCAGGCTAGCAAGAAGAGCGTACCCCAAGCGTGAGATATCCAGTATACGCCAAGAACTACATACGTATATCCGGGGGCGCCAAGGTCGTATGGGAAAAGCGCATACCTATCGTCTGCGAGGAGCACGAGCGGCTGTCCATCTGTGTGGTTTTTCAGAAGGGCGCGGACGGACTTGTCTGATGCGGTTTGATCCCGAAGACCATGACCATGCTTTGGATCCAAACCGGCCACTGATTTTCCTCCGCTGAACCGAATTCAATAGTCGGTTGTCATCCGTGTTGTGAAGGAAATACACACCCATGGGAGATGATGAATTTTCCACCATGATGGAAAATATCTCGGCTAGAACAGTGAGCATACGATCATCCAGAACACATGACACACAAGTACCTGGCAGCGAAACCTCCCAGAAGATAACCCTTGGCGAGGTTGTCCTTTTGATACACTCCACTCTGGTAGCTGCGGAAATACTCCAAAGATTCACATATTTCTTGGCGGCACTTTGAATAGCAAGGTCGATAATCATTAATAAAGACCTCATGACGACATCAAATAGCACACCTGCGCCCAGATGGGTGGAGATCGACCCATCGTCCACGTTCTCTGGCGCTCAAGAGCCGTAGTCACGGCAGAACCAACGCGTTCTCGGGAGCTTCCACCAGCATTATGGCATTCGTCGAATTGCTCGTCAGGTCCGTTGTGTCGTGCCATAGCCTTCAAGATTTTTATAAAAAATGTGTTGTTGAAGTTGAACACACGCTCAGCGTCGCAACGGGATTAGGTAATAATCATCGCTGCGTCGCCAAAAAGGTATTTTCACTGGAGACAAGCTTGGCTACTGCCGCGACTGCCCAGCTTGGACTATAAAACACTTACACCCGATAGACTGTAATAATTCACCACATCTAGGCTGCTAGCACACGGTGCATAAATCTACAATGTTATGTGCGAGGGTGGAGTGACCTCTCTGCTTGCCTTATTAAGAAGACATTCTGCGCGAACCACAGACGAACCGCGGACGAACCGCGGACGAACCGCGGACGAACCAATTCCCACCGCCAATTCCAGGTTGTCAGGCATTAGAATATAGGTTCCCATACCCCAGCTCCTTTTTTTCTTTCCCTTTAGAGTCTGTTGGGTTGTATGTATCCTATGTAGGACTTGACTAAGGCCTGCCCGGAGCACATCGTCTGGGCCTGCCGGCTCCGAAGATATATTTTTCTTGAAATTCCAGTCGTTTGTCGGGTGCTATAGCTGCCGAAGATCACAAGTATAATTATCAGTTTGATAAGTTACGGACAGATATAAAGCGTTATGGTAAAAAAGCATTGAAAGAGGAGTTGATCCCCACAGCCTGGAAAGGTACTCTACAAAACAAGGGAAACTTTCTGGAAAATTGGACCTGGAAGTCGGGGGTGTTAGTGGGTATTGTACGAGATGGAGAGTCCCACACTACCGTAGGCATTTTCCCTGGGTATCGTTGGATAATATGCATATGTTATGCGTATGGTCATGCCTTACTACGGGTGAAACCCCCAATCCCACGTACTTATGAGGGGTTGACTTCGTCAGTTTCCTCATGAGCATACTAATCTACCAAAAAAAGAGAAGGCTGAACAGGAAAGAATTTACTAGCTACTAGATATGTGATCAATGGCGTCCTTCTAGTGTGGCTCCATGCATTGGTATTTTGATGACAAAACACGCTGTTGTGGAGAGCGCTGCTCGGCGGTGCGTTTATGGGAAGGACGTGTGGGTGATAAGGGTTCTGCTTTGGCCTTCCCCTTCCCCTCAACGTCAGACATCGCCTTCACCTTCGCGTGGGGCACAGTGGTTTCTACAGAGCCAATGTGCTCTCTGGATATGCAGTTGTCTCGGTGCCCATAGATTACTTCCTCTTCACTCGTACTTGTGCTTGTAATGGATGCCGCAGAGGAGTCATCCTCAATTGAGGCTTTCCAAGCTTCGGATAACTCGGTGATTTGAGCAACAAGGTAGTCCCGAAGGTGGGGAACTTTTTCGTTTTCCCAAAGAGCCTGGCACTCAAGTGGGGCCATTCTTGTTTCGACCTGCGGGCATGGTACGATTCAAACATGGATCATCGTGAAGCCGATAGAAAGACGTACTATCATCCTCCGACAATAATTCTCTGGATTACTCATGAGTGTCCGGCTGAAATGGAGCAGATAGATGCCGCAGTCCCACGAATTCGGCTGAAGGGGCACCTAACGCGTGCATCGGCCAGGGCAGAATGCCGGGTGGAATAATTTGCCTCACCTGGATCTGTTTTCCAATGGATTCGCACACTTTATCAATGTTTTTCCTCCTCTTGGCTTCTCTCCCAAGGTAAGTTGTCAAGGTTGTGATGACGTCCTGGTGGTTGCGTCCAAGCGAATCTAGGGTGAAGATGTATGTTCTGCCCACCATCAAGATTGAGCCACGGTAGGAATTGGGAATAGATAGCTTACTGAGATGAGTACTCCACCTTCTCCTTTAGTTGTGCTGCTGCTGTTGATGGCAATTGTGGTGGCGGCGGTAGCAATATCTTACCCGGTTCATATATGATTGCAAGGAACCAGTGAAGTCTAAAAGCTATTATCCCATATGCAAATGAGGGAGGGACAACTTACTCTTCATGGATGGGTACAACAAGGTATTTCTTAGTAAAGATGTCCACCTTGGATGTCCACCTCTTCACACTGTCGTACCCGTTTTCGATACTGTGTGATATGAGCACTTTGCAATACCGAAGAGCTGTGGATTCACTTACTTCCCAGATCGGAGCTTGGTATAGAAAAAGGGACTAAAAATATGGATGCAGTGTGCAACCCGTGGATCCTTCATTTTCAGCCTGTTCAGCCAAAGACTTTGCTTCTTTGTCCATCTCATGAAAAACCTTGTAATACGAAATGATGTCATACCTCAGTCCGAACTCGATGATGGTATCGTTCAACCATTCTTTGGGGGCAAGCCGCTCCAGGTCTTTGTACTGGATGTGTAGTGTGCCAGCACCAATGGCCGGGTATTTCAGGATGCTTCAAAGCTGGACTTTGATAAAATGCAATACGGAGAGAAAATGGTCCTTACGGTTCATCTCCCCGTGGCAGCTGTTTATGGCGTACCGACGGTGGATTCGACTTGGTACTCTTGGCTGTAGTTCGAACAGATGAACTTCGAAGTTCGCGTTGGTTCTCCTCGCAATGGGGTGACTTCCTGCTTAGATATCAGAAAGGAGCCTTAGATATTCGGTGGACTACTTACAGATTGTGCATTGAGGTTGCCGGTACCGCAGTGGTTGGAATCGGTGCTGACGAGCTTGCAAGCTCAATATTAACGCCGCATTCGAGGGGCAGGGATCTTTGTGGAAAGTTTTCTGCCTCATTCTGACCTATTTGATCTTCGATTCCATTGAGCACCTCTTGGAGACATGCTAATGACCCTTCCTCCAACTTGGTGCTGGATGTGCTGGGGACGCCTTCCTTTGGTATCGCGGTTACTGACGCTTTCATTAGGTGCGCTAACGCATACAATCGTCAGACCACATACCAGAGGACATGGCTTTTCGTCCTAATCTTTCAGATCTTCTGCCTTTCCTCCCTAAAAAATGTGAGTGATGATCGATTCTAGGTGCACACACTCACTCTTCACCCCTGGATTTTTCAACCCCAGGTATGATGCGATGGCATCTGCAACCCTCTGCCAATCCGAGACTGGCACCTTGGCAACATCAAACTCATACTGCGACCCAGACCAGACCGGGTCCACCCTGTCGCATTCCGTGTAAAAGTGGTTCCAGTCTGTACAGAAATGTGTAAACAAATATCGGCCACTCGCTTTTGGCACTCACCAAGAAGTTCGACGTCAATACATTCTAGGATGGTTCGCGGATTATTCAACCTCCACTGCCACGCCACATTTTGCTCATGAGCACCAACCAAGTTCTCCCCGACCAAATAAAGGTCAAAAAGCGAGGATCGGGTCATTGGGTTATTCTTGTCGTGTTGACGAGCTGGCACCAAGAGGCCTTCTATGATGGCATCCATATAGGCGATGTAGCGTTTGAGGCGGGTAGCCATTCCCCAGGCAATACGGAGGCTTTTGCTTTGGGCATTCACGTGCATCATTATTTGATGGCGCCATAGGAAGCGTCGCACGTGTTCGTAGTAGTGGGATGGAACTTCTACGTGTTCCCCGTTCATTTTGTGTAGTTCCGTGTTGTATGCATGGACCACAAAGTGGTCTCCTTGTGGGAGGTCTGCAACATATCTGATCAGTTGGATCAGTCGGATCTCATGTGCAGACGGTGCTTTGATCGGGAAGAATCCGTCAGCCATTTGGGAGATGATGGTTGTAGACAGGCCTTATATATATTAATTGTACGTAACTCGAGCGGGCCCCCATACGTGGTACGTCATCAGTCCTAGCTCCGCAAGTGGGCAGGTGAACATTGACTTGGTGTTTGTATGTAGAATGCTATACAATTGGGGTCTGAGGCTCCAGTAAGAAGCTTATCGTCGTGGTTGGCAGGAGCATTCACTATAATGGATGACAAACAGTCATTGACAAAAACTCGGTGACGATTGGGAGCCCAGTTTTCCAGCTTCATCTATCTGGTCCTTGTCCAAAACTTCAAAGGTGACAGGTGGCCAAATTGGTCGGGAACCAGCTACCGACAAACGTCGGGTTGGAATAAGCTCAACTTGCTTCCGTCACAGCCAGGGCTCTCGGTGGTATTGGGGTCACCAATTCAAACCACAAGCAGCTCAGATGTGTCACGAGGGGAGGGAGTACCAAGGGTCACTGATCAGTGAACCGTGCCAGAGTACGACTTGCGCTTCCTACAGTTTTTGAATCACCTTAGCGACTCTCCAAACCCATAAATCGTGGGAAAGCGACTCTCATCTGAAAGACCTTCCCTTCCGGGAACTTCTGTTTCTCACGCCCGTACACCACAGTGGAAAGAACCTTCGAACGGAACAAAATAACCAACCTATGTTATGAAGGGAAAGGCTCGTTGTCTCTAAAATCATATCGACCAGCAATATTAACAAGCCCCAAGCAAGGTTTCTGCCGCTCACAGCGGCGTCCCCGAGTTTCTACCGCACCCAAAAATCGTGGGAAAGTGAAGCCCCGCCGGATTGTATTATATAATAATTTTCCTTTTATCACGCGTAGTCAGCTGAATCTATCCTATCCTATCCTATCCATATGACCTGTACTCGTCTCCAGGCTGACGAGGTATTTACTTTTGTTGATACCTGAGCTACCATTTGTAGCGTAGTCAGCTGAATCTATCCTATCCTATCCCATATGTCCTTCACCTTCACCTTCACCTTCACAAACGCTAAGCTAAACTAAAGTCTTATAATCTGAAAAGTAACTTATAACCTTAACGTGATACGGATTCCTTGGTAATAACCTCAAACGGAGAGTAACATAAAAAACAAGCATTAATGGCTACCTCACGTCCTACCCCTATTTTGGCCCAACCCTCTTCGTATCGTCCACCTCCGCCACCAGCTCGCCCAACAATTAGCTACGGAAACCGTGATAGGCTATCCCCCTCTATGGCTGATGAAGAGAGTAGTCCGATGGGGACAGTTGGGTTTGAACTGACCGTATTCGGTTTGGATCATCAGAATCCTGACTCGGCTCGTGACCATCTGATTCGTATTCTTAACGATCTCCGCAACCAGCATTCCTTCCCTCCAGTTAATGTCCGAAGAG
Source organism: Pisolithus albus (assembly GCA_024613165.1). NCBI lineage: Eukaryota > Fungi > Basidiomycota > Agaricomycetes > Boletales > Pisolithaceae > Pisolithus > Pisolithus albus. The sequence continues at coordinate 25,594 of JANFAB010000211.1, read as the reverse complement.
GAGACGCTACATCAGCTCTGGATTATGCTTTCATTTCTCTTTCTTCCTCCGTGCCTGGTCCTCGTCCGGACCTGTTGGAGGACCTCCGCCTCTTGCTTAACACTCTACCGGACTTGCGAGTAACCTGGTGGTTATGCAACGGACCTGACCGCACCCGCCGTGTTTTTTTTTTGCATTCCCTAATGATAACGAAGCTCAGTCTATGCTTAACCCGCTTCGCGAGTGGCTCCGGGCTCGGCACATGTCCGTTATGGCAGAACGTACCACCCATCCTCCTTCCACTTCTCAAACTCGCATCAGTTTCGACTTCTTCAATGAGGACGATGTTGATCGTATTCTGAGGGAACCCCTCATACGAGGGCGCACCTTACGCCCTGGGCGCCCTCGCTTTGTTGTCCCGTTATATGGTGGGGAGGTGGCCATTCCTTCGTCAACGATATGAACACGACGTTATAGTTGGTAGCCGGGTTGAGTTGGATGATGACGTCTATTGTGCCGTATTGAGGGACTGGCCTTCCACGCAGGCCTTTCTCCATGATAACCAGAATGGCCTTCCCACGGACTGGTTTCTCTATGGAGTCTCTGTCGGCAAGCCCACTCTCCTGTTCTCCTTTAACACCCAAGGACCTCCACCCAATCCTGTTTCCCGTCCCATGCCGTTTTCGACCCCTGAAAATACTATTCAGCCTCAATTGGACTATTTCCGCTCCGAGTTTGGCCACTTCACATCGACACTCAACTCCATGTTTGATCGCATCTCCCAGGCTGAGCAACGCCTTGAACAGAATAATCAGACCTTGTTGGGGATGATGTCGGCTCAGTACCTGCTTGGTGATTATCGCATGAATCTTCTTTTACTTACCAACGAGCAGGACCGCTTGAGTGCTCAGTGCGACCGTTACCATGACCAGCTTGCGACTGCCTCTGATCTTCCCACACGTCAGCATCTGCAGGCTGCTCTTCAGAGTGCCAACGATCGTCGCTCCGCCGTCATTGCAGAGATAGAGCAAGTTCGCACGGAGACTCAGGCCGTGCGTCTCTCTCTCACCACTCACGATCGCCTGACGCTTCCCATCGCACCTCCTCCTGTTGCTCCGCCATCCGTTCCATCATCCTCTATTCCATCATCCCTCTACTGATCCCACCCTATCCGATCCCCTCTCGCACCCCCCGCGTATCAGATCTTGTTCCCCTGATGACTTGTCGGAGTCACGCGGCATGCCAAGGCGTCGTTTACAGTCGGTGGCCAACTCCCGTTGGGCTCCAGGGGTCGGCCCCACCTCCGATTCCGGCTCTGCCACCCATAAGGGTAAGCAACGTGATTCTGGTGATATGAGTGAGGTACGACTTCTTCCTCATGCTCCTTACCTCTCTTTGACGAAGAAAATCAGTAAGGAGTATGGGACGCCCACTCGTCTGAATTTCTACCCTTTCTTGATGCATCTCGACTGGTTCCTAATCTCTATGATCGGTGCATTCTTACTTTGGGTTTCCGAACCTTCCTGTCCGCCTCACCCTCACGGTGTTAAGAAGACTTGTATCTCAGTGCCTTATCTCCAGAATCCGTCCTCTACTTTCCTTACAGCCCCTTCCAGCTAGACTCGCCCATCAGCTTGACCTTAAAATGGCACACAAAATCCATCAGTACCTTGGCTTTCCCTATCATTCAATTCCCACCTACTCTACCTTCCTATTGCCAATCTCGGACTTGAGTTTCCGTCCCTGGCATTCATAAATTTGTCCCTCTCCATATCCGCACTTCTCCGTGATCTCAATCACTACCTTTCCGTCTTTCGTCTAATGGCACAAGTGACACTCGCCGATTGGATGTGTTCAATGAATATGTGTCACTATCCATTAACATTTCCCAGTGCTAACTCCCGCCATCTGCATTCGCCTTCCTTACCTCTCCTATGGCGCGTTGCCGCTGAGTCACTCCAGCAGCTGCAGATCAGTCTTCTTCCCTCTGACTGCAGCTTCTTATTCACTGGCAACGTGTCTCTGCGTCACTTATCTCGTGCCTGTACATCCACTTCCTTTCCACTTTCCCCGTATGCTGTCACTCGAATGGCCCACGCTGGTTTTTCTCACCTACGACATGTCGCCTCCTCACCTTCACACCCTTCTGTCAGTCTTGACACCCCCGTTTTATCACCTCTCATCACTACTTCTCATCTACACTATGAGTTATCTCCGGCAGAGCGACACCAACTTTTGAGATGGATCTCATCTCTGTCTACTCGTTGCCTGTATCAGATCTTTGTGGGCGACGATTCTCACCTACTAAATGACTCTTTATGTGCTTCCCTCCTCATTCCCCCGTCATGGCGTCGCTTCTACGCAGAGTGTATGGTTCGCGCTTTGTTCACACCCTTTTCCCGGCCTCAAATTCCACCCGGTTTACACGCCTCTGACGGCTCCTTGCTACCTGTTGACCCTCGCCCCCTTCAGCCTCGTGCTCTTACCTTTTCCTCTGTTACCTCCTCCCACACCTTAACTGCGAGCCTTGACTACTTCAACTGCAGCGCATCCATAGTCCATGCTGAACTCTACGGCCTTATTGCCTCAGCCCTTGCTCCCTCCACCGTACCCAGTGTCACCCTGTTAACGGACCACCACAACATCCTTCGCACACTTGGACCTGACATACATGGTCCTCCCAACCCTCACTCCTGGTCGTCTCTCCCAGCAAGATACCTGTATCGCTGGTTGCTTGACATCACTTCCCCTTCCTCGACTCAATTTCAGCTCCAGTTTACTCCCGCTCACATGCCCGTTACTTCCACGGACACCTGTGCCAATGACATCGCTGATCACCTCGCCTCCACGGCCCAGGCGTATTTACGCCCGCCGCCAGTTCCCGTACCTACCTTTGCCTTCGATTCCTTTTTCCTCTATACTACACTCACCGGGCTCATTGAGTCTGCCTCTTCCCCGGTCATTCTTCACTTATTCCCTCGCTCGATTTCGTCTTCTCCTCGCTACTCCTCCCCTCTCTATATGAACCCCTTCCCCCGCCCCCTTACCGATACACTAAGGCTTCCTCTGCATGCTCTGCTGTTGTTCAGCTGTATGCTCGATCCTCTCAATTGGATACCGCCGCAACTCGGTTTGAGCGCCACAATACATCCACGCCATACTGTCATTTCGGATGCCTATCTCTAGAAACCACCCATCATCTCTTCGTCTCCTGTCACCACTTTCAGTTTCTGCGAGACGAATATACTCATCGTGTCTGTCAGCGAACCGAAGCCCTTCTCTGCGAGGCCGAAACCACGTGTTGTGCACAGGAGGACTGCTCGCATGGTGCACGGTCGTCCTGGCCAACAGAAAGGGCCCGTTTGTTTGACGACACTCGGCACAATTTGCGTCGCATTGCTGCTGGTCTCTTCGTAGATGATGCGTCCGTATGGCCTCAGTCCCTGTCCCATTTCTACCTTGGGTCAGTACCCGCCATTTCTACTTTGTTGAGCGTTCGCCAGTTCCCGCGTCTCGTGCGGAAGGTCGCCAATCTATGGCATGAAGAGTGTATCTTGTTAGCCGGGCGGATCTGGGGAGAGTATAAACGTGCCGGGAGTCACCGTTCTGCTATGCCCTCTCACGTTTCACCTTCTGATTTTCCGTATCACTTACGCTACCTCCTATCTTCCTAAATTGTATATCTGTCTCCAGGCTGACGAGGTATTTACTTTTGTTGATACCTGAGCTACCTTTTGTAGCGTAGTCAGCTAATCCAATCCAATCCAAATCACCTTCACCTTCACCTTCACCTACGCCAAGCTAAGCTAAACTGGAAAGACCTAACGGTTGACACGGGTGTTAGTATCAGCTTAGTAACGCCGGAATAAGCGTTAATGGCTACCTCACGTCCTACCCCTATTTTGGCTCAACCCTCGTCGTATCGTCCACCGGCTCGTCCAACGATTAGTTATGGGAACCGTGATAGGCTTTCCCCTTCTTTAGCTGATGAAGAGAGCAGTCCCATGGGAACGGTCGGTTTCGAACTGACCGTGTTTGGTTTGGACCATCAGAATCCCGATTCTGCCCGCGACCACTTGGTTCGTGTTCTCAATGACCTTCGCAATCGGCACACCTTCCCCCCGGTTAACGTACGAAGGGGAGATGCCACTTCAACTCTAGATTACGCCTTTATCTCCCTTTCCTCATCCATATCTGGTCCTCGTCTGAGGACCTTCGCCTCCTACTTAACACTCTACCTGATTTGCGGGCAACTTGGAGGCTCTGTAATGGGCCTGACCGTACCCGTCGCCTGTTCTTTGCGTTCCCAAATGATAACGAGGCTCAGTCCATGCTCGAACCCCTCCGCGAATGGTTCCGGGCTCGACACATGCCTATCATGGCGGAGCGCACCACTCACCCTCCATCTACATCACAAACACGTATCAGTTTCGATCTCTTCAACGCTAACGATGTCGATCGTGCAATGAGGGAACATCCTCGTTTTGTCGTCCCTCTATATGGTGGAGAGGTGGCCATTGGTGGCATAGCTGGTCTCGGCAACGTAGAATCTAGCATTAACTCCCATCTTCGTCAACGATACGGGCATGACATCATCGTCGGTAGTCGGGTGGAACCACGCAAGCTTTCCTTCATGATAACCAAAATGGCCTCCCCACTGATTGGTTCCTTTATGGAGTCTCTGTCGGCAAACCAACCCTTCTGTTCTCTTTTAACACTCAGGGCGCTCCACCCAACCCAGTTTCTCGCCCGGTGCCGTTCCCGGCCTCTGAAAACGTTATCCAGCCTCAGTTGGATTACTTTCGCTCCGAATTCGGACATTTCACGTCTACACTCAATACTATGTTTGACCGTATTTCGCAAGCTGAACAACGTCTTGAGCAGAGTAACCAAACCCTGCTGGGGATGATGTCAGCCCAATACTTATTGGGCGACTATCGCATGACCTCCTTTTGCTCACTAATGAACGGGACCGCCTGAATGGTCAATGTGATCGTTATCATGACCAGCTTGCAGTTACCTCCGACCCTTCTACACGTCAGCGTCTACAAGCCGCCCTTGAGAGTGCCGACAACCGTCGTTCTGTTGTCGTAGCTGAGATTGAACAGATCCGTAGGGAGACGCAAGCCATACGCCTTTCCCTTGCTGCTCATGACCATTCGGCGCTTCCGCTTCTACCCACTCCTACCACTTCACCTCCTGCTGTGTCATCTCTTGCCGTTTCGTCTCCCTCAACTTCCCCATCACACCCCTCCCATGTCCGGTCCCCCTCTCCGAATGACTTCGCGGAGTCTCGCGCCATGCCTAGGCCACGTTTACAGTCGGTGGCTGATTCACGATGGGCACCTCCTGACTCAGACTCTGTAACCCATAAGGGTAAGCAACACCCTTCTGATATGATTGAGGTACGATCTCCTCTTCATGCTCCTTGCCATTCTTTGACGAAGAAAATCAGTAAGGAGTATGGGGTATTTCATCATTTGTGCTGTCCCTCCTCCCCGAAGGATGGTAGCTGGCTCTTGCTGTTCATTATTATCCCGTTCCTACTTTGGGTTTCCTCCAACTTTCTTCACAACATCATTCCCTGCCTGCTTACGGTTCTCTTGCTTGGCCTTCTTTTATTTTCATTTTTGTCGCTTCCTGCCTGGGAGCTCGTTTGCACGTTTTCCTTTCCCCCTTCGCTCCTGTTAATTATTCTCTTTCTTGTTCAAATCAGTATGGCATCATCTGTTTCCTTTTCTGCCCTGTCTGTGAATTCTAATGGTCTCGGTGATCCGCTTAAATGCCACTCGATTTCTAATATGGTTTTGCGTCTCAATCCTACCGTTTGGCTGATTGGTGAAACTAAGTCTCCCCGTCCTATGGCTTCCCGCCTTCGTACCCGTTCCTATCACACCTTTGAAAATCCAGGACTTTCCACTTCCTCTCAGGGAGGGAAATTGTTCGATTAGGCGGACACCGCTGCGAAGCTTGATTTCCGGCATTTCCCCATATTCATGGTAGCTCTAAACCCTTGCTCGTGCATGCTGGGAGGGAAAGGGGTGGTCGAATCCAACTGAGATGGGGATATGAGGACGAGTTTGATACGACGTTTTTGGAGGGTGTGGATATCGGTTTCGATGTGCGTGTTAGCGCTAACGGGAGACTGCCTGTTGTCGCGAGTAATGGTTCAGGTGAGAGTGAATTTCGATTCCTAGGTGCGAGTCTGCCACAACATCCAGGGAAAGTCTTTGCAGGTGCTTCCGCTCGGTCAGGGGATCTGAATGCCGAGGCGACCCGTGGGTCCAAAAATGACACGGATGCAGGATTCGTTTGAGGATGCGGTCGTGCCGGGGAGACGACGGGGTGTGCTGGTCTGCAGGTCGTTCGGGGGACCGATGACAAGAAGAAGAGAACACCGGATACTGCTGGGATAATAAGTGAAAACGAGGCAATGGCATCTCTGTCAATAACTTACAAGGTCAACGGCACGCTTCTCGCGCTTGGGTGATCTCATCATCCTCGATCGCCAGATTGAAATTGAGGACAGGGTGGTGGCCGCGGGCCACATCGTCTGCACCGAGGGAATTATTGTCTAGGAAGTATCGAATGCGGCCTGCAAAGGATTGAATGGGAGCCTCATGGATTGGATAGGGAGCCATTGCTACGACCCAGCAGGCTTCGGGTAAGTAGAGAAAATCGTGTTTCCATAGGCATGTTTCTGTTGCAAAGGCGTGTTTGGTGGGGCTTCGCATTGCAGACTTTACGCGTTACAGCGTAGACAGTCATTTTCGTCACGTGGTGCATACACGTATAGATACGGATAGGTTCCTCTTTCTTCTTTCCTCAGCGCGTTATCAAACCGCTGAGGTATGTTCGTTGCGTGGCATGGTTGTTCCGGAACTGACATTTGTACTATAGAGACTTCTCTGTTCTAGGTTTGCCATGTCGCAGGTAGCGCGTTATCAAACCGCTGAGAGACTTCTCTGTTCTAGCGTCTACAGTTTCCTTTGGCAAGTTTATTTTTTCAGCAGACTTAGGACGTGTAATAGTACTTTGTGCTAAGTGCCGACATGTCGTGGTATGCCGAGCTTGCCGCAGCGGAATCTGAATATGCCGTAAGTATTTTGTGACTGCCTCGCAGCGCTTTCGCACACAGCTGTAATTGAGCTGAGTTTGAATAAAATCGAATACACAAACAATCAACCCAAACTGTCCTACCCTCACATTTATTCAACCTGCATAATGTCTACATCCTCCAACCCACCCTCTGGAAACAAAAAATCCATTGATGAGCGGTTTCAGAGGAATTGGAAGCAGATACTGGAGGAAATTGACTACTGTGCGTCGTCCGCCCCAATGAAATCGCGACCCAGCCGGGACCTAGACCATTGGCTGCAGGGCTGGAAATCAAATTTGGTTAGAGTTCATTTTTTTGAAGAAATTAAACGACTGACGCCTTGCAGGCTGACGTAAATCGCATGTTGGATGAGAGCAGCCAATTGGAATTGCACCCTGGAGACCGAGTCAACATCAACAAGTGCAAGACCCTTCAATGCGAGTTCGAAGGGGAGATAGAAGAACGCAAGAATAGGATGAAGTCAAAAGCAGACGAGAATATCCAGGCTGGACGGTCAGTGGAGAACGCAAGTGACCCCTCACAGGTAAATCATAGTGAATCGCGTGGAAGTTATACATATCAGTTTATAGGACAAGGGAGTCCCCGAGGTTGTTAGGTCCGCTAAAGCCAAGGGAAACGGAATTCCTCAGGACACTGAAATGTCCATTGACGGGTGTGACAGATGTGTAAGCAAGCAGCTGTCCTGCACGGGTGTCAAGGGGCAGGCTTGCCCTCGATGTGTTGAGAAGAAGAAGAACTGCAACTTTTCTAACAAAACGAGGAAGGTGAGCTTACCATGGAAACATTCTACCTGCCAAGGGTAAAAACCATGCAGGCCAAAAATATACCTCAAGAGCAGGCATCATCACGAAAACGCCAGTCCCCACCTTCCCAAGGCGCAGATCCTTCCTTCCCACAGCATAAACGCTGGAAAGGCACGCTTGCCAACGATCGTTCTCGACAGCCACAATCGTCTCCGGAGCCTTCTGCACTGGTATCTCCCTTCCCACCTTTCCAGAACAATCCACATCACTCGCTAGCACCCGTACCTGACGTCGAGCAGATTCCGGGGGCCACAGCCTCTGCCACACGTTCGGTTTGTTTGGCTCAAGCAGTGGCCAGCATTCGATTGGCAAATGCAGAAGTGATCAGCCTCCAACATGCCGCGACAAATATGGTCTCATATTTGGTGGAACTGGAGATGGCATTGAGGCTGCTCCAGAACGAAGAGGCAAATGCTTCGAACGATTCTTTCACGGAAAATAAGCCGGAGTAAGGTGTCATATACTACCTTCAACGCTTCGGACAGCGGCCTGGGGTGCGCAGCGGATGTGCGGGTCGACAAGATGTCGCATCTCATGACTTACTTATGCATAGTGGCCACCCTCTAATACACGTCTTGTCATTTCATACCATATCTCTTGGTGGGCAGCAGATAACAGAATCTGTCCACCCTTGTCTTTGCTATGCATGTGCTCTCCCTCGTTGAGGGAGTACTTTATCTATCGCGTGAGCGGCCTCACATTATGGGCCTCGTCCAAATGCTCATTCTGTATCTACATGAGTTGCTGGTACCATTGCCTCAACAAGTTCAAATGCAAAGTTTATCATGTATGCTTACTTAAGTTCACTTTCTCTCGGTCCTTGAACGGTGCTATTAATGAGTTATTGTGCTGAGTATTCTCGCAGTGGTTGCCGAGGCAATACGTGCTAGGACAGATGTATAAGGCGATGGTGTGGAAGAACAAACCATGTACATGATGTGCTCATTCCCAACAAGGGCGTCGTGGTTTCCGTTGAAATAGAATGAGCCTCTATGTGAATAACATCGTCAGCGTAGACTCTACCGGTAGAATATCTGTGTATCAGTTCACGATCTCCCCCTCGATGTCATACTTTTTCCGAGCAAGGATCATAGCTACACCCCACTCAACATCGACCTCGGAGTCTGGGTTGACCATGTCACCGGCACCAACAGGAATTCGGCTAAGTACTAATTCCACTAAGGCTGTGGTCACACTTGGTCACATCACGTGACATGTGTCGAAACTGCATGAGGGCTACCTTATGCCATGCGGTGTAGTTGGGAGTGGTGCGACCGCACACCAAAATTGTCTGGTTCTCGGTACACGATATGAGGCAAGTTATGATTGCCAGGGCTCGGACACAGACCAGGAGACGAAATGCAAGCATACAACAACACGTGCAGTAGGGAAAACCTGAGTGCAAGGCTACAGCGGAGTCTAGGAGAGCAATGTCACTATCTGGCTTTTGAGTCTAGAGAATGTCTACGGATGTGGCTTGTGTGGGAATGAACATTAACTGGATGCTAGTTAACCTTCGAGACGCTAGACACTCTGTAATGCCGTGTCACTCTTCAAATTTGGGGGTATTTCTGGCAATGAAACACTCACGGCAAACTGCGGCGGCCCTCACCTCCATCGATGTTTATAACGACTACCTGGGTCCCCTGCAATGGCGTTGTCATTACGAAATAGGCAAAAGCGGGATACCTACATCGGCGAGACGACTCGTCGACTGCACAGTACCATATTTGATATCTCCGGCGGCGTTCCAAAAGAAAACTCGTGTACCATTCTAAGTCGTGGATGAGCAATCACAACACAACCAATGAGTGCGGCTTACTGGGTATGCGTTCAGAGCCAAAATATTCATGAAAGCGAACAAAGGTCGTTGTTGGGTTCATTCACGGGCGACTGGACATTTTATAACAAGTGGTAGGTATGACCGTGTACCATCTTCGATCATTCTCATCAGCGGCAGCCAATCGGTGATAGGAATGGGTCGACGGAAATGCCTAATTTGTGGGAGAAATCCTTGGCCACGGAGACCTTTTTGCAGGGTCGACTAATAGACTTTCAATATTGAATCGCGAAGCTGGAAAATGGTCAGCGAAGCGTAGCAATAGGAGTAATAGCCGAATTGATATTGATCAGGTGCTCCAGGGGACCTCGAGAGTGTAATATGCCAGCAGTGGCTCAGATGTTCACAGTGCAGGTAAGTGTATCTCGGATGCATCGTGCATGAGGCATGCAAATACGGGCAGGTTGCATACGTCATATTACCTTGCTTGACAAGGTTTCTGGCACCCCCGTAATTCGTGGGAATGTCCACCCCCTGTCTTACCGGTATTTGCCGTGTCGGGGTTTGAATTGAGCCTAGTGTCCTTCTCAGTAGCGAAGGCATGTAGCATACAGAGAACTTAGTCTACGCGTGGGAACGCAGTTAGTCCGTCCTGACAACAGAAACGCTCATGAAACACGAACAAGATACACGACATTCAGCTGAGACGCTCGCTTGATTTTCTTCCTTCTTTGCTCCCGCCCACCACTCCCGCTCACAGATCGGCCAAAGCTCCCAGTTTGCCCGATGCCTCGAGCTTGACGTGCACTCGAAGTTGACCTGTTCGGCGCCCAGCCCACCCTCACAGCTCAGCTCGCCGACTCGTGCCTGGTTTCGGGCCGGAAAACCTACCGGTTTTCACCCAAACTCACCCTACTCACTCCCTGCCGCTCGTCTTAGCACCCTCCCAGTACTGCCACTCCGTACTCCACCCCTAGCTAACGAAGTAAACGCGTAGATGGCCAACTAGTAAGTTCTAGTACCGCGATATCTGCAGATTCCACCCCTCGAGGAGACTATGGTTGTGGCGAGCACGATGCGCAATGCTCTCGCATTTGTTTTCTTTTCGGCTCTATTTCATCTTAGTCCGTTCAATCCTGTCGCTAGGGGTGATTGTCATTTCCCCGCTTCACTCGGAATTCGGATGTACGTGCTTTCAAGTTAAGAGTATCTCTCTGCCCTACACATATCCATTGAATTCTCATGACTCATGCCATCTCCTCTAACACACTAAGGACCAGTCTGAACTGTCGAGAGTCATGATGTACCAACTAGCCATTTCACTGACGGCTGCCTTTTGCACCTTCATTCATCCTTCGTTGAATCCTGTTAACCACCTTACACTAGTAGATTACCATCATCTCTAATACATCACTGTTGTGTTTCTTTCAAGTTAGACATAAGGGGGGGAAACAAACGTACGATGACATCGTCATTTTTGAGCTCAAAAGGCTCTGACTCGACGCCCTCCGGACTCAGACGCTCCCCTTGAAGTTGTAAGTGGAGTGTATAAGACGATCTCTGCAGGAGCCAGAGACTGCTACTTCCCCACAAACTGATAATAGAAATAATCCTTCGCCTAGGGCCGGCAGGTCCATCAAACATTAGCAATGACCTTTATTACCCTTATCGAACACTTCCCCCTCACAGTTTATCCATACTTTCAATTTTCCATTTAGCCTTCATCCCGTTTAAATGTGCGGCCCAATTTATCTGATCTTAAGAGTATTCCAGGACGCGTAAGCAGTCCTGGTATAGGTGACGATCAACAAGACCTCCCGTGACGCGCCGGCGGGCCGCGCTTGCCGTGTATCCCAAAAAAGTATCGAAAAAATAACAAAGAAATTAGTCATGCCCCCTGCACAGCATTTGTGGGAAGAGATATATCGGAGAAGGGTCTGATGTACATTGCCCATTCGTTCTCTCCTTGTCGCTAGCCAAGACGGTATAGACGTACATCGCATACTTGCCTGTACTGTAAGGTCAGTTCAGGAAATGAAATATATGACAACACCGCTGTGCACGCCGTTCCATTTGCAGGGGCTGTGTTACACCTAACAAAAACACGCTCTCGCACACGACAGCTGTTTTCCCTTCTCCATCCCTCCATGACGTTGCATCGCTGCATGCTACCCAATGAACTGTGGAACATTATCTTTGCTTTTCTGTCCCTGTGCGACGTAAACCGCCTCGCATCCGCTTCCAAAAACCTCTCCAGTGTAGCGCACGCATATATCACCTTCCGACGTCGAATGCTCACCAGACCATTTTTTGAGAAAGCAGAAAATCTCTACGATCTCTTAGCGGCCAACCACGCCGTAATATCGGGGTCGTGTGCTCTGCGACTTCTTCTACCAGAAAATGATGTCTGTTGGATGCCTGACGACCTCGACATATACGTCTGTGAGAGTAAAGTACAAGACCTCCTTCGCACTCTGATGGCCAGCAAATACAAGTTAACATCGCGAACGGCAGCCAACGATGCCCCATACACATCATCCCACATACAGTCCGTTTGCACTCTACATCACAATTCGTCCCGAATCGATGTCATCGTCTCCAACTCATCAACCGCCATTTCCCCCATCTTCCAGTTTCACATCACAGTGCTCATGAACTTCGTAACCGCGCATTCCGTCTTCTGCGCCTACCCTGAAATGACGACGAATCAACTATCCCTAATTAACCCCTTCGTCGTCTTCTGCCAACCACTGCGCCGATCCACCCTCGACGCCCTCCTCAAATATTCCACACGGAATATTCAATATATCACATGTCAACAACTGCACGACGATCGCCAATGCTGCAAAGACCTCATCCGCAGTACTGACGATGAATCCTGCATGTGGCTTACCTGTCCTCCGCAACCAAATCCCCTTTCCGACCAAGAAACCTTCCCCTGCGTAGTGAAATGGCGCCTCGGAGGATTCGTTTGCCATAAATTACCTCCTTATGCCCCCCCTTGCGTCGTCACAGAGCCGGGTAACCAGTAAGTTTCAATAACATCCCCATACACGAACCTATACACCCCCTCCCAGCTAATGAAATTGTGTTCTGTACATCGTTTGAACTAGTTTTGTATCTACAGCCATCTTTCGTTTCCCATTCTGTTCTGTCCCACGTATCAAGTAATTGTGTAATCTACTTCCTTACTACACCCCACCGCGTCCTGGGATGCCCGGAGGGCCGTGGTATTTACCATCTATATGATTTGTAATGCACGTACGAGTACCAGGCCTACTACTGAATCCGCCGAGTTGGAGTTTGTACCAGGACGCGTGACTACCTGGCTGCCGAATGCATGGCGCAGGATAGTATATATTTCCTTCCGGATCGTCTCGCGCGGTCGCATTCTCCCTCCCGTTCGTTTGCCATGTCTGCTGCCATAGTGTTAGTACATATGCTACAACTCACTCTACGGACCCCTGGGCACTGCGTCTTAGTAGTAGTCTACTTGTTGCGGTATATAAATATAGAAGTTCTCTCTCTCTCTAATTTACTACGTCGTAAACTGTCGTAACTCTCACTCCGTGACTTACTACCGTATGTATACTACATCGTCTACAGAGTAAAAACGGGGATGCCCATGTATGTGGGCCCGACCGTTGCTGTGTCGGTCAATGCAACATGCCCGAAGCCTTCGTGAACCGGTCATGTGCGATCATCGACACGTTTTGCGACCGGGTGCAACCGGCTAGCCTACTGACCGGTCGGGTACCGGTCTTGGACGGTAAGACCACCAAAGTTTGGCTCACATCGTAATTATTACAGTGCGTGCCATAAGACTGCATGTTGCAGATACATTTTTGAACTCGAGACGTGGCACCTGGAGCGGAAGGTGTGCCGGAATGATTTTGGTACCATTTCAAAGCTAGTGGAAAGGTGTATGGCGACGATGTTGGTATCATTCAGAAGCTATGAATGAGTAGGTATGATCCTGTAAAAAGCGAGACGCGCAGTTCAAAAGCAGGAGAGATACAACATACCTGGTGCCGGACACAGCATCAAACAAAATATGGAATAACTCGTGAACGGCAAGGTGTGGTGATGGGGCTGGTATCATTTGGAGGCTATGGCTGAGTAGTATGACCCTGCAAAATCGTGAGATGCACGGTGGAGTATTACAGTGGTCTCCGGATCGTATGATGATGCTGTGCATCTCTCTGTCCATTGATACCTCTGCGCGACTGCTCGCTCAACGGTCCTGACTCTATGTGAGCCCTTCCAGAAATGATGTCATCCACTGCACTCTTCGAACTACAATTCCTCTCCGTTCTTCATCTGTCTCCCCTTCATCTGCTTGGTTCGCCCTGTATTCCCCTTTTTTGCCTACTGCTGATTCCCCTACCCCTACATTCATATCCATGAGCCAGGATGGTATGTTGTTGTGAGGACACCATTAAAGTCACTCTCCTGGTGCCTCCCCTGTGGGTTGGCCCTAAACCTGGGCAACTACCCTGTACTTTTGCTCAAGAATTTCCTGTCCTTCATATAGCACACACCCCATAGATTTCCACCTTCAGTTAGCTACCCACTTATGTCTATACTTGAATGCACTTGCATTTTGCCCATAAGTTTCGGTACAAAAAGGCATGAAGTTTTGGCACGGTGGGTACAAAAAATGCGGCGGGTACAAACAATGCAGCATGGTACAAAAAAAAGGGCGGCAGAAAAAAAAGCGGTGGAATAAATGTGCAGATTTGGCGCCATACAGATCACATGTCTGGCAGGAACCGTGTGTCTTCTATGATCTTCGTGACATCTGATGGAGCATGGGCCAATTTGGTCAGTAATCTTTCACGGCGCTTAACTGGGTATGTTCTTACCTCCACCATAGCAACGGCTCTCCTCAGAATCTCCCGGTAAAACCGCCGTTGTTGTGTATGGGTGGTCGTAAAACGTGTCAAAGATAGTTTCACAATCCTCCACCACACTCTTCAGAGTGTCACCGTTGAGGGTTTGTACGTTCCAACGACAGCTCTTGCCTTCCCAGGCCTCCCCGAACCGTTCCTGTACATATTGCCAATCTTTACCCCTCATCAGCAGCTGGTCGTTGTTGTATACAAAGGGCAGCTACGTACCGAATTGCTCTTCTGACAATATGTCCCCAGCCCACAAGTTCGTTGTGGGATTCTTCTTCTGCCATATAATCAGCGCGGATGGTTCGTGTCGACCCACGTAAAACTCCTCATGCATGTACGCCTCGAAATATTTGACTCGACCGGGGGGAGTAGAATTTGTCGCGGTGGCAAGGCGCTGCCGGATCCAGTGGAAAACAGAGTTAAGATGCACTGCGTTGCACCGGACGCTATTGGCGACGTGGTCCGAGAAAGAGTCCAAGATGTTGTCGTTCAGCAGTTTATGGTATATTCCTCTTCGCCACAGGAAGCGGCGGATAAGCTCCCAATAGTGCATTGGGGCAGTGGTGACTACCGTAGATGTCATGATGTCAATTATCTCTACATGGTCTCCAGAAATATTTGCCACCAGGTTGAGTTGTAGGAAACGCTGAATAGCAAGCGGAGAGGCGCCACCGAAAGGAAACAGGGAACCAATTGGGAAATCCGACTCGTCCGCGTCAACTTCCAATGGTGCCCAGTGGGAAGAAGATTCAAGAAGAGATTGTTGGCCTGCCATCGTGCTTCGTGGAGGGAGGGAGGCAGAACTTGAAGCTTAGCTTGAAGGATCACCCCACTTTTATACAGGTTATGTAACCATTTCTTTCGGAGTGACTCGGAAAGGACTAGCTCAAAACTGAGCCATCCGCATATAGTAGTCACGCTTAGTCACAACCCATGGGGTACTTAGAGCAAATGCATTTGCAGTGGCTGTGCTGCACCGCCACTGCAAATAAACTGACTTTGTCTTGAGACTACAGTCTCGACAAGCCAAACGTTTCACGTGACGATCGCGGTATGACCAATCGAGGTCGTACGTGGTCAAAAGGAATAAGACAGGCCCGATGACGGGCAAATGACGTATATTGCGGGAGTGAGGACGAACACAGTACGTGCCCGCCCTCACGAGAAAAGATATCAAATACTACGAACGTATAAAAGGTAGCTACCACCAACGAGATCATCATGAGACGAGACCGCCACTCGTCGCCCCGCACAGACGCACGATCGCTGAGTCCAGAGATATCAGCGTCCGTCTTCGAGCACCTAGCTTCTGCTTAAGTAAAATCGTGCTTACGCTACTGTGCTCACCAGACTTTGCACTGCACATGGATCCTGCGGGAGTTTAATCCCAGCAGGCATTTTTGACGATACCGAGCTCAAGTCCAACCTCCGCACAATAGTGTCCAAAGTCCTTGCGGGCATCCGCTCGCAATTGAAGACGCAGGTGTGTATAAGTGATTGGCTACCTCGCAAAATATGACGTCTAACAAAATGGCTAAGCTAATATCGTCCATTGCCAAAAAAACATGTATTGTTGACGTTATGAAGTCGTTGGCACGCGTCAGTTCCAGAATGGAGAGGGAGGCCGCACACTGGAACAGAATGGCCTTTCTTGTGAGTGGACTCGTATGAAATTGCACAGACCGCTGACTGCGCGATATTTGCCTCTACTTCAGCGCCGTTGCCTCCGTATCTTCCTCATTGGTACCGGTGATCTCAAACGTATACCACTCGATGTTTGTTTCACACCCCGCCTCATTCCCATGCTCACGGCGGACATGCAAAGGAAAGTTGAACGGGGGCTCAGCATCAATATCAAAGACATGGATGGAGGTGTTGCCGAAGAAAGTACTCCAGAGGGAGCTTCCGAATCCGCCCGCAATGACGACTCTTGTGCTGACCTGGACTTGACGGAAGACCCGGGAACATCTGGCGGTTCCGACGGCGATGGCGATGATATCCTCGATGTTGACGACGATGATGAGATCGACGAGCTCGGCGAGGAAGATTCTGGGTTCGGATTGGAGGGTAAGCCTGCGCGTTTCTGCAGCAGCAAGTTCTGGAATTACGTCGACTACATGCTCACTCTCATGTACGTAAACCATTTTGACTACAGTCAGTCAGAGAACTTATTCTCCGTAGTATTATGATACAGATTTTCCAAGATGACCTTCTCGATTGTCCCGGTCGTAGGAAAGTGACGAAGCTGACGACTGTGAACCCGCCATGGCAAACCACCATCCAGCACGGGTTAATGTGGTAGATATACAGCTTTAATATCATGCTTGTTGCTCTCGTGCAGTCAAAGTATTATCTCAATACAGCCCCTGATTTTGAATTCATGTGGATGAGAGTTCTATGGGGTCACATGATAAGTGGGATGTTGGTAGAAAGCATACGTGCAGTATTTCTAATATTATGTTGCCTATACCGGCGAGATTATGCAGCCTTATATCTTCAGAAGTATCCAATTCATACCTGGGCATACAACAAAATCATGTGTCAATATATTGTGCCAAACATGTGTTGTACATCCTCATTCCATATGTCCCAGTATTCCGTGCCGCATATCTAACCATCTAGATGTAATATATGGTGTGCACGCACAGAGAGCGTGCGTTCTATATTTGTTGCTGACTATTTAACCAAGAATGTCAGCACAATCTCTCAATCTTCCAACGATGTTCGTGGGATATACCGACCATGGTATCCTTGGCATAAATTTCAGAATTGTTCCTTACGTCTGTGCCTGAAAGTAATACATTGACAATATTGGCTGAATATCCACTAAAAAAAATATTGACTGTATGTTGCTGGCGAACTGGCGTGTAAACGAGGGCTTTCCATCCACTAGCGGCTCAAGCAGTCCTTGGTGAACGTCATGCACCGGTTCGAAACAAGGGGTGCACATTCATTTCTCCAGTTTTTTGAGGGGTAGGGCTGTTATCCGGACCTGTTGAGATGTCCAGGAACACAAGCTGATTGGTGGCGATTTGTGAGACGTCCCATCCATCTGCACCAACTAGGATCGTAGGAGAGTGTGTTAGTGATGGAGAAATGTTGCCTGTGGCATGCGAATATCCAAGGCTGCGGTGCTGTGCGACGGACAGCCTTTGGAATGTTCGGCAACACGGTAGTCAATATCCGTTAGAGGGCAATTTCATGGCCTCTCAGAAGAATTGTTTAAGGGTCTCTTCCCGACGTCGACTGAGAAAAATACACAAACTACCTAGGGCATTATAAGACAAACAAGTAACTGAAAAAGGGGGAAAGAAAGAGATAGAAGTTCAGGGAATACGGTAAGTAAATTCCGAGGTGTTACGGTTCGCCATTCGTTAGATGTTGATTGTTATGAATGGTCCGGATCAATGTCACTGGTAATACCTCTCCAAAGGAAGTACTACACATACTCCATCCGAGTCCCCAATCCAGTTCGATTTATGATTTAACGACATATCAAGTCATGCAATATACACCTTACGTACAGATAAAGTGCCATGAATGACTCCTTTTCATCCGCCTGTGTTGGTAGCGGGGTTCTGCAGCGCTGTGGGATGGAGTAGGCACAACTGTTTCCATTTGGCATCAATATGGTATGGATCAGCGAAGAAAAAAAGAACAGTTTGGAATTTCAAGCGATTGGGACATAAGATGTCATATGAATCCGAAAGGGTATTCAGCCCGAAATCCGCGTGCATCCCGTACCGAGTGGTTGGACCACCCTATTATAAAAACTCTTCATGTGCCTTGGGCCTATTTGAAATAAAAGAAGAGAGAAATATCAGCATTCCTGTACTAATAATGGGGATGATGAGGCTGAAGTTTACTCTACCATGTTCGGTCGTGGAAGGGAGGAAGACAACCAGGGTCGTGCATTGGTCGTAGCTCATGCAGATCGGTGTGTTCCTTGTATGAAAGGTGTAGACTACGACTCATGAACTATAAATGTTTATATGTCGGGGACTGTGGTGTGCGTCTGCCTTCAGGCGGCGTGACCGCTCCTGCTTTTACCTTATTAGGAAGTTGTATTCTACACGAACCGCGGACGAACCGCGGACGAACCGCGGACGAACCAACACCCCAAGCCAATTCGAGCGTCTTCGGCATCGGAAATAGGTTCCTAAAATATTCCAGCTCCAGATTTCTCTACTATCGAATACTATGCCCTACCACACGTCCGTGGTTCACCTAGATTGCGGCAGTCACAGAATGTCACAGAACATCACACATGTCACAGGCATGCATTCGAAGTCCGATGGCACAGGACGTGCGACTACTTCCTGTGACACTTGTGTGACTGCCGACTTCTGGGACTGCCGAATGCATGGTACTGTACAGGATATAATTTATAGGTAGACAAGGACTAACTAGATGGTCCTCCGAATGGGTGGGGTGTCGTATGTGCTTGAGATTCATCAAGTGTGGGAATCAAGTAGGTACAGTACCATGATATGTAGATGGATCCATGTTCTTCTCCGGAGGGGAATCGCCACACTGTAGTTGAAGACGAGCCACGAGCCATGGGTGCTCATTCACAGCAGCTTCCTGAGCAGGACTGAGGTTCTGCTTCATCTTGGAAGAAACACGACATGACTGGCGGCAGCATTGGGCAGTCTTGTAAGTGCCCTCAGCTAGGTCGTCAATAGCGAGACGCATGCAGGTCTCGTACTCCGGAATCGACACAATGGTCACGGGTTACGCATTCCTACAGTCCAAGCGTGGACTCTAGTAATCTGATACGTCCTCACCGCGCCAATTGGAACCGTACATCTCGTACTCGACCAGCCACCGCCAGCGACCGCAGCGTGAGGCAACCAGGATAGGGAACAGTCAGCCACAGCGCACTTTTGAGGTTCAAGCTCCGCTTCGGCACATTTTCGGCATGTGACGACAAGCGTGATTTCAGGGACAGACAGTCCCAAACTAGCCAAAAAAACACCAATCCCCACAACCTCTCTATCAATTTTCAAGTTGGAACAGATAGATTATGTGTGTAAACCATGGTATACGAAGTTTGAAGGGAAGGAGTTGAGAAATGAGTGCTGTAGAATAAAAATGCCGAAATCTAGGTGGATCACGGACGTGTGGTAGGGCATAGTATTGGTCTTTGTCGGGTTATATCAAAAGGGCCTCTTAAAGTTACAGCAGTTTGCATAAATAATGGCACCTACTCGAAATAGAAAATATAGTCAGACACGCGGGACTTAGCGGAATTAGTAGTAGCGGCAGCTTCCTGTTGGTGCCAGTGACATGGTCAACCCAGACTCCGAGGTCGACGTTGAGTGGGGTGTAGCTATGATCTTTGCTCGGAAAAAGTATGACATCGAGGGGGAGATCGTGAACTGATACAGATATTCTACCAGTACAGTCTACGCTGACGATGTTATTCACATAGAGGCTCATTCTATTTCAACGGAAACCATGACGGATGGTCTCTATGAGGTACTGGAGGTCCGTAACGTTGAGTGATCTTGGCCGACCTGTGTATCCGCTACATGGTTTTGGGCCAACATCACCAGTTTCACGATACAGCTTTAGGACATGCTGGAACATACATTTTGAGAAGCCGATGCATTCAAGTATCTCGCGAGTGGTGAGGGTGCCTTGCTCATGGAACCGTATAGCAGCGAGCTTCAAGTCGGGGGTGATTTTTCTGTTGCCCGTGGTGATGCGTACACAGATCGTACTACAGTTCGTAAAAATTCCGCTAAGTCCCGCATGTCTGACTAATATTTTCTACTTCGAGTAGGTGTCATTATTTATGCAAACAGCTGTAATTATCTATAGGCTCAGCAACAGCGGAGTCTGTTCGCCCCTGGTGATGGTACTGCATTCCATTTAATATTGGGGGTTGAAGAAACCTTGCGAGTGAGGTGGATCGACTCAAAGATGCCTAAGATTAACACTGGAAAAACCGTAAACTACTCTCCCAGCCGGCAGACTTATGTATCAATCCTGAGTTTACACCCCTACCAAGAATGTGAGATCCTCCAAAGAACCTGGGTCATTCCATAGGCCCTTCCGCATCTCCTTCCATGGATCATTGATGTGCCATTTCTTCATAACCTTGTTCATGATCATCAGGGCTCTAGCACGTTCTCCACCCAGCTCTCTGGCCAGTGCATCCTTCGCCTTCAAGCACACATCTTCTTTGTAATCATCAATGGAAAATGATCGAGGGTTCGTCGACACTATCGATGCCAGTGCAATTATGGATCGTTTTGGAAATTGAGCTGTGGGCAAGTCAGATACACAGGGCGGGACTTGTTCCCTTCACTCACGACGTTCCAGGACCAGAACTGGGAGTGCGATCGCCATCCTGTACACCTTCCTGAGCGTACCAGGGTGCAATGAGTTTGTCGCATGCTGGTGCTCGCCCTTGTGGTCCAATCCAAAGTCAAACGTCAGTGCCATCTCCGTTAGATGCAGGGTCTCATATGTCAGAAAATGTCCCCCCGACATGACCGTGTGGACTGGAGTGTAAACCATGTGGTTAGCGCCGGGCGGTTGGATCCTACTGTGAGTCAGTTTGTTTCAAAGTAAACTCCAAAGGACTGAAACAAGATTTGAACCTACAGTACAGCACCCTTCTCAAGTAGCACCGTACCGACGATGACATTTTTGTCGTAGGTTTCCGTAGCCATGGGATGTTTGTAGTAATTTCTCCACCTGGCAGATACATCCTGACTGTCAAACTCATCAACGTTATCCAGGTGTATGTAACCCCAGAGTTTGGCACCAGCTCGGACGTAGCTGTAGGTGAGGAAACCTGTAGCGTCGTGGTGAGGATAGGTTAAGAAACCACCGTGGGTAATTATGTCCCAGGCGCATGACCGCCAAGTGTCGAAGTGCATCAGCTGTGGTCCATTCAAACCTGAGCAGTCGCCTTTTGTCGACTCCCCTTTTGTAGAGACATATGCCTCTGTTCCCGTGATTATCAGGGCCGATCGGTCGTCCAGAATGCCTCTGCAGAGGGATGCTCAGTAGAGTACTTACAATACAAACTATGCCACTGGCTGACCTGAGGAAGTGCGGAACTTCTGGGACAAGGGTGGGAAGGTCCAGGCAATTTGAACAACTGTTTGCATCAGTCGATGCACGCACAAAATCCTGAAGCGTGCCCTCGACGATATAATCCCCGTACGAGCGTGACGACGGTGACCGCTCGAATGTACGGGCACGTATGTTTGCATCTGTCATATCTTCAGCAACATACTCTGCTAGTGGAGTATGTGATCACCTTGCCACTTGATTGTCTGGGAAAGCAGTGGTCGGATTTCTGCGATGTCCTTCATGTTGAATTCCATTGCTCGTTCAGGTTCCCATCCATGCAAAAGAACCGCAGTGCCTCGTGCTAAAGTTTGCCGAATCTTATGGTGCAATACCTTCAGAGGCTGCCCATGCAGTGTGAGATCTATTAGCATCGGATAGTGGTGGTTTATTTCAGAGGCCTTTAGTGATCGTGACATGAATGCTGTCACTTCCGCATCCTGCGTGATGTTGAGTATGAAGATTCCGATTCATGGATGGGGCACACCTTCCGACATGTCCGTGGAACGAGGGAGACCACATGGTGAGCATTCCAACTAAGCCATCCAGCGGTAGTGGGTGGAGGTAGTTGAGAAGCTGTCAAAAGACGCCTGTAACCTGAAATCAAACGCGGTTGTTGACGTAGATTAAAACCAATAAAATCAATATGTTTTCACCTCCTTTTTCCTCTCGATGATGCCCCACATAAATGTCCATCTCCTGAGAGCCAGTGTAAGTTTCCAGATCCTCCGTTACAGCGTCGGTCTCTTTGGCCTTGCCCTTGTCGAGTCGTTCGATAGTTTTGCGGGAAACCGAGAGAATCAAACCCTGTCCATGCATTCCCATCTTAGACGATGAGATTACTATCATATAATGTGACTTCACCTTCGTCTGGGCAGTTCCGGCGCGTCCGCGTTTCCGTGGGCGGGGCGTCGATGAGTCGGGACCCCCCAGTCCACTGTCCCTGGCGATAAGGTATGCTAGTGTACTAGTATCCGCTAGGGCACCTTCGGAAACCTGCCGGAATTCTTCCTCAGAAGCCACATACTTCAGGCCCTGGGAGTTACAAGGCGCAGGGTAAGCAACCACACCCATAAAGGACACCGGCGTTGGTCTCCTCGGGTCCCAATTGGTCCACCCTGAGTCGGTGTAGACCGATATCGAATGCTGCGAGTGGGTTTCGGACAATGAGACGTACACGTCACCGTCGTAGAACGGAATTGTCTGAGCTGATACGGGGTCAGCACTGATAATAACATCGTAACCGACGCTGTGGGTGCAGTTGGAAAGAGTAGCGGTTTTTGCGCAGGTAATCATGATGAATGGAAACTAGGGGGGCGACTGGATGCAGCGGTATACAACAGTCGTTGTGGGTGAGATGTCGGAAGCATTGCTAGTAGTACTGATTAGTCTATTATGTAAATCTACGGCTCACACTGCAAGAGTTCGGCGATTACCTGGCAGGACGATATCGAGCATTTGTGGTAGTGATATGATAGCTAGTTACTGCAGGATATTTCCAAGGAATGTACAGTTGGTCTGCATAAATACACTCGGATGTATTGGTTGAGAATCCAGTGGTGACCTTCTTGAAACGAATTTGTAGGCTACCTCAGTGGCAAACTACAAGAGCTATATAATTTCGAATACTGTCGATTAACGTTCCTTCCCTCCGTAGGCTGCTGAGGGAACCATAGAAGTGCACAGGTTGTGCGCTCTAGTGTGATTTACCTTGTCTCTGCAAACCCAATAATCGTGAGAACGAGTTACCGGCAAATGCCATGTGTTACATGGAAAATTCTTTCCTACCATGCCGGCGATTATCCTTCCCGTTGCGATAATGTTATTACAAGCCACCATGCCCCAGGCTGATTATCCCCTAGCGTTTCCCCCATGGTACGATATGCCTTCCCCTGTAGTCCACACACCATTCGTAATGCGAAAGTTTGAGGTTGAGTTTGGCATTTTGGCGCGGATGGCTAAGGCGCCGATTGAAAGTTAAAACTCCGATCCCCACCCAAAAAGGCAATCGCTTAACTAATCCTCGCGCGCACACAACTCGGAAAATTTGCAGTAGCAGTGCAGCACTGCCGCTCCAAAAAAGGCAGTTGCTTAGCTAATCATTGCTCGCACACAACTAAGTCAAGATGTAGCCACATTTTGTTATCTGCTTATCAAATGAGAGATATAAGGCCACCCATGCAACACAGCAACTGATAACCACATACCCCCATCATGCCTAAGGTATCTGAGCGTCAGGAGCTGTTGGACATCCTTCAGCAAGCTAGAGAGCACTTTGGCTTGCTGCAATACCTAGATATCCTTCATGTAGCATTGCAGGAGGCTGAATCTTCTGACTCTGAAGGTTCAAGGGATGGCTCAGATGGCAGCACTGGTACCCCTTCCTCCCCATCTTCTGGAGTCTCATCCTCAAACACCTCATCTGAACTGATGGAGCATGTCTTATGCAGTACTATTGCTTTCTCTGGCTTCAGTGATGCTATTGCTGCACTCCAAGATGAAGTTGAGAAGACCCGTGTCCTCAATAACCGACCAAGACCAAGCCGCTCCCCCCAACTCCACCTCCTTGATGAGTGGAAAATGGATCACCCCCATCTCTTTCAGCGCAAACTCAGGGTTTCCCCAGATGTCTTTTCTTCCATAGTGGACAAGATTGAGGCACATCCTATTTTCCACAACAATTCTAATAACCCCCAGCTCCCTGTCCCAATCCAGCTGGCCATTTTTCTGAATGCTGCTGGGCATTATGGCAATGCCGCTACTTCCCAGGACATGGCTGAGTGGGCTGGTGTCTCTGTTGGGACTGTCCACAACTGCTACAAGAGGGTGATGGTTGCTATTCTGCACCATCATGACGAAATGATTCACTTCAACCCAGAAAATCTGGAGGACAGGAGGGAGAAGGAGATGGCGAAAAGATATGTGGAAGAGAGAACATGTCCTCAGTGGAGAGGGGGATTTTTGTGTGTAGATGGAACACCCTTCAATCTCTTTCAGAAGCCTGGGTTGCATGGAGAAGGATTTTTTGACAGAAAATCCAATTATTCACTTTCCAATCAGGTAAGCATTTACAACTCAGTGACCATATATATTCACTTGCATTTAAGGTCATCATCTTCCCCCACAATCTTCGCATTGTGGATTATGTTATTGGAGTTCCTGGAAGTCTCCATGATGCCAGTGCCTTCCAGCATACCCAATGTGCCCGGTCACCTGAAAGGTTCTTTGGTCAAAATGAGTGGCTCTGGGCTGATTCAGCATATGGGTGTCAGAAGTGGTGCATCGTTCCATTCAAAAGACCTGCTTCAGGTCACTTGACCAGGGTTCAGAAGACTTTCAATTATCATTTGTCAAAGGTATGTGAAGCTTTTTTTACATCTAGTGCTTACACACTGATTGGCTGGCAAGATACGTGTTCGATCTGAGCACTTCTATGGTTCTCTCAAAGGGCGTTTCCAATCCCTGAGAGAACTCCGAATTCAAATACAAACCCCAGAGGACTTGGAATATTGCAATGCATGGGTTAGAACTTGCTTGGTTCTCCACAACATGATTATTTCCATTGAGGAGGACCTTGGGTTAACACCATCAGCTGAAGGATTTGCTGAAGGATTTGCTCCCTCTGAGGATGATGATGAGGGTGAGGATGAGGGTGAAGATGCAAATAACCAAGGCAATTATATTGGATCAGAGGGCCAGGTGTTCAGAGATCAGCTTCTAATCCATTTACTTCAGCACTTAGAATTGTAACATGAACACTTGTGCATGTAATTATGTATCAATTGTATGTTCTACCTTGATTTTGTTCTCTCAGAGCTTATTAAAGACCAATACCATGGACATAACACTTTGTATTCACACTAGTATGTACTCATGTGTGAACAAGTATGGGGGGAAGGGGGGGGGACACACTACATAACTG